>JASDQU010244241.1:42425-56337 GCA_032191745.1 Picea mariana
TCTCCCACCCATTAAAAAAAAAAAAAACTTGTATTAAATTCCACATAGATACACATATATGAAACTTTTATTAAAACCCATATACTAAAAAGAATAAATTCCACACACTCATTAAACCTTATTTTCAAATCATTAAAACAAATAGATATCTTATAATATACATAATTATTGTATATTGTATACATAATCATTAATAATTATTATATACATAATTATTAATAATTATTGTATAAAGAGTATCTATGTATAATATATATACATATGATTAAAGCACCCTTTGTATAATATAATTAATTATGTATATTCATAATAACTAATAATAACTATTAGTATAGTTAATTATTATTATTATTTAATAATTATTAATGTATTATGTATAATAACAATTAGAAGTATTAATAATATTTATAATTTCTATAATTTTTATTATTAGAAAAGTATTAATAACAGTTTATTAATAAATTTAATAAAGTATTGATATGTATTAATGTGGTTATTAATAAATACTTAGTATTAATAGTTATTATTATTATTAATTAATAATAATAATTAATACCTATTGTATATTAATAATAAGTATATTAATTATTCTTAATAATTCTAACAATCATAACAACACTAATCCTAATAACCCAAACCTAAATCCTAATATATGCAATTACATGCTTATGAGCTTGGTGAATCCTAAATAAGAAACATGGAGACACTATACAAAATAAAATGTCTATGCATGTGTGTCTTAAAATAGTAATAAAGTTTATAAATTAGCAAAATATTAAATTGTAGAAGGCTTTTTTGTTTATGAAACAAGGAAATTTTTCAGTGAAGCAATTTGATTATTAAAATTTATAAAAATGTATATATCCTATTTTGAATTTAAACTTGTAACTTTTTAAAAGAAAACATATATTCTTAACCATTATTTATGAAAATTTAATAAGTTTTATATATTTATATAATATTATATATATGAAAATTTAATAAGTTTTATATATTTATATAATATTATATATAGAAATATCATATATATTCACTTTGAATTGAAATATATCTCCACACATATTTGACATGAGATTTTTGTTAGTAGATTAATTTATTTTATTTTAAGGAAAATATTTTTCCATTAGTTTAAGGAACAGTCTTAATTGACACACCTTGGAATAATTTAGGTCAAAATTACATTTTCATATTATGCTTTATTGCCGAAAACAAGAAACACTAGTGGTTAAACATGGAAGGAAGTAGCTTCTGGTTGAAAACTTTAGCGGGAAGCTAGTGTCGTAGAAGACGCTTCCACAATCATGATGGACGAGATTTTCTTCTGATCCGCAGCATAGTTTCCTTTGAATGATATAGAGATCATTAATATGACTGCTACAAGTCAAAATTTGCAATTCATGGGCCTCAAGAATGAATAAGATTGTTTGGAAGAATTAAGTGACTAGGAGAACACAGAGCTAGTAGGGATCATATAATAATAATTAGAGCGAACAAGAGCTTGTGATCTGCACCACACAGTGATCAACAAGTACTCCAAGTCCCTGCCGCACACTGATATTTTAACGCTTCTGTCCGTTGTGGGATAGTATGAGGCCAGGTCTTCATCACAACGACATGGCCAACAAAAGGCAAGAGATTCAAAGCAGATTATATTATAGATTATTACGTTTGATAATTGAGACTGTCTGGTTTTTATTTTAAGATAATCTTATAAACTTTAACATTGTTGCAATTGTATATTTTTATGGTCCAAGTGGATGCAGCGCTTTTCAAAATAAAATTCCTGACTTGTAATAGAAAAGGTAATTGACATTAGACATAGTGATCTTTGCAGTACAGATTTTGGCGTGGGCTTCTTGAGCATAATTCTTCACGGGGGATTCAAATTTGGGCTTCAAATTTCCTGCCATTGCATTTTCTTTTAGCAGCAGCATCCATGATAAATTGTCTGCCATTGCCTTTTAGGAGGCATGGCATTCTCCACTATCACGTGCATGTAGAGAATGAAACGCGCGGATAGTTGAGGAAATATGTGATACAATGGAAACCAGGTATTATCTTTCATGGCAAACCTGACATTAGGTGCCTGTTTTTAATATGATAAATGTAATTTTTAATAATGAAATTGAAGTAGTGTTTGATAATTATTCAAACGTAGTAATTTTAAAGGTTAATCATCTATAAGTGGTAATCATATGGTGTTATAGTAATTTTTTAATATGATTAGATAAATGTAAAAAGGTAAACAAATTAACTTATACATTCAAAAATACAAGAAAGTTATGAATAATAAATCATATTCATTGATTTGGAAGGAAAACAAAAAATATACCGACATCTTCAATTGCTAATCAACTCGGGGCTTTTTAAGAATACCAAGAAAAGAATGGTTTTAGACGCCACCACCGATACGCTACCTCCTCAAGCGGTGATTAGCACTCATATGAGTGAAAGTACGATTGTTATTCTTCTTGCTTTGCTCTGCACAGTCATATCTCTCGCGGGGCTGGCTTCAATCATTCCATGGGTATCCAAAGAGTCTTTTCGGAGACCAGCAAGCTTCTGTGAAGATTGTAGAAATTCTGACAAAGTTGACGCAATTCCGGCAAAGTTGACACAACATTCAGAAAATTGGACGCAATACTCAGAAAGACCTTTCAACTTCTCCAATGATAATACACATTAACAAATTTTACATTGTTACTCCTTACAGTTGATGTTTAATAAGTAATATGTTAGTGAGTAATCACTTAATCGTATTTGTTATTCCTTAAAATTAATCATCCTTCAAACACAGTTGTTTAATCTCTGTACACAGTTGTTTAATCTCTGTTGTAGATTATTTCACTGTTAATTCATTCTATTATGTTATTCCAATAAAGATATAGCCTAAGAAAAGAAATAATGTCAATAATATATATTGAATCGTCAATCTGTCCATTCGTCTATTGATATATCTACCTTGACTGTTACAATTCAAAGGTAGGATGCTAGGTAAATAAATATTTTTAGATCCAACTCCTTCAATTAACCTCCTCTTAAGCATTTCACTAACAAAGATTTAACATTTCTAACCTTAAACTGATCTCGTTTTCATCCTAATCTCTACGAACCTAATCTTTGTGATTTGAAGTTTTGATATTTGGAAATAGTGTAAATGTTTTACTTTTTGGATTTTTTATAGATTTATTTTCAGATATTTTTTATTAAAATCTGATAAAAAATTGTTGAAACTCTAAATTTGAGTGATTGAGTTTGTATAATTCCAATAAATTGAAAAAATTTTAGAATATTGAATCCATTTATATATTAAAAAATACAATTTAAACAATAAAAAATAAATATACAATGTTATATTTGAATGTATATAATCTAGGAATTATCTAGTTAAATTTCATATTCATATAAACTAGTGATGAGGGTAAATTAAATTAAAATAGGGTAAATTAAATAAAAATATTTATTGGGTGTATTTAAGGAAAATATTACCTATGTCTAAATTAAAATTTGTGTAAGTATACAATTATATAAATTTTGTTTAAGTATAATAATAATAATAATAATCTATTTTTAAGGTCACTACCAAGCTACATCAAAGGATTTGAACTTGTGACTTCTTAAGAAGAAACACATGTTCTTAACCATTAAGCACACCAAATTGGTGTCCTTTTCTGGATTTGAACTTGTGACATCTTAAAAAGAAACACATGTTCTTAACCATTATGTCCACTCAAACTGTAGTATTAAAAAATATGTGCAAGTATCTTAAAATCATTAAATATATGTGAAAAATAATAGTTAATGTTAACTGTGGTTTTTCCCAAATTACAAGTTTTATGGTTATTAAATTTGGCAAAATTCACATCTACATAAAGATACTTGAATGTTAGTTTTCTGCAAGTTGATAGTAAAATGTATTCATGGTTTGCGCAAGTTACCGTCCATAGGTATTCACTTGTATGTTTAGGGCTGAATAATATCAAGTTTGCCTTAATTGTATGTGTAAATTAATGATTGAATTCATTACTAAAATGCTTAGAAGTACTAACATCATATTGAAATTAATTACTTCAAATAATATCAGTTTTATCATTTCCTTAATGTTAATAAATATTTATATTTCATGGTAATGCTCTTAGTTTTGTTTCTTAAAAATAATATGAATTATGTTCCTTTGCTTATTCATGTAATTATATTTATTCTAGGAATGAATTATTTTATAATGCTAGTTTGTCAAGGAAATGTTACTGGTAACCAATGACTATGTGACAAATTGTGTAATATGGTGTAGTTCATCCCAACTTGTGCAAGGTGACGAAATGTCTCACAACGCTTGAGTTGACATATGCTTTGTTTTTGGAAGTAGGTTATCGAAAATCTAGTTGTAAATGACTAATGTTGGATTAGTTGACATTGATGAATTATTTATGAAGTCTTGTAAAGTAATTATTCCTTTATCTATTTATATATAGTTGGATACCTAAAATGCACACAATTTGTTTAGGCATTATATATGGTATCATATCCAAGTTCAACACATTAGAACTTTGGACCCATTACAACTTTCGTTTGCAAGAACTTGGTATATATGATTGAGAACTAACCAAATAAAATTTTATTGTATGATGGATAAAAATGAACATAGAAGGAAGAAGAGGTAGGGATAGGGTTGCTAGGGGTTATCTATGCCTCTTCCACTACAATCTTCGTCTTTAGATTTACCACCTTGAAAAGAGGAGCATGCTAGAGAGATAGAGCACATTTCCACCACTGAAGTAATGAATATGATGAGATCTTTCCAAAGGGTGTCTGATGCATTAATGAACCATTTAAAAAAGGAAGAAGGGGGAGTATCCACTCTTGTCGAAGGATTGAAAAATCCTTCCAACAATCACATGCATAGAGAGTTGGAAAAGGTGAAATTCCCATAGTTTTGGGGATCTATTAATGGTTGGGCCATCAAGGCTTGGCTAGAAAACATAGTGATGTGTTTTTCCCTAAGGGATTACACATCCAACCTGAAGGTTCGCATAAGTATATTCCAGTTGAAGGGAAGTGCCCTATTGTGGTGGAATATACTTTTACCACAGCTGGGAATGGACATATTTGACATATCATGGGAACTATTTCAGGAGCGTACGTGTCGGATGAATTCATTGAAAGACAACTCAATGAATTTAACTCCTTATGACAAGGCAAGGAGAAAGATTAATTCTCTAGTATGAGGCTATATTTATGGAGCTACTAAGATATGCCCTACATCTAAACACTGAGAAATTGTGGGTTAATGCATTAATTTTTGGGTTGAACTATAAAATAAGGAGAAAATTGAGGATCATGATTCTTTGAACCCTACATGAGGCAGTTCAAAATGCCATCATAGTGAAGGAATACATTTCTAGTGGTGGGTAGAGCAGACCAATAAGACCTACGGGTTATGGATTTTAGAGATAGGCACCATTTCAGACTTCTAGTAAACCTATGAAATTTCGTACGGATGTGCCAGAGGACCAGTTTTTGTGACACCACGTCATCCAAGTAACCAAATATACCACCATTACATCAATAGTAGTATATTCCTATGCAGCAAAAACGACCTGTACCATAGAACAATAGACTTTCCTTTCCTTATTCGAACGGTAGGAGTCAACCTCCTAAGAGGGGGTGATGGACTTTTGGGGAACCACACTATCAGAGAGACTATCTCGTTGCACATATGGGAGTCGGTCGATACTAGAGTAAACTACAGTGGGAGATCTGGGAAAATCCCACAAAATTCAAGCAGTGGTAAATATCTACCATCAGTCAATAGTTTTAGAGACTTCAAGTAAGGTTAATGAGAAAAAAAATCCAATTTTAATAGATCCAAGAGCTATTGAAAGCTTAATTTCACATAGTGCATTTCCTAAATTAAAAAATAAATCTATAGAATAAAAATATTCCAATCAAGTAGAAATGGCTTCGGGAGTGAAACATAATGTTGGAGGTTTAGTAAGGGATTGTGAATTTGATTTAAGGGAGTGTGTATATAAAGTATCCCTCTATGTGACAGTTTTAGGATCTTGTGACATCGTGATTGGGATGGGTTAGTTAGATACTCGTGAAGTAGTATTAGACTGCAAGAAAAATAATCTCTACTTTATAGATGACACGGGTCATAAGAAAATTTTAGTGGGAAAGAACCAAGAAGTATCACTACGATTTATAACATCCTTGCAACTAAAGAGGAGCATGTGAAAAGGATGTACTTTATATGTTGTATTAGCTATGAATGCAAAGGAAGACTCACTAAAGTTAGAAAACTAATCTGTTGTTTCAAAATTTAAAGATGTATTTCTAGAGGAACTGCCTCGATTAAAACCCAAGAGAGAACTGGAGTTCACAATTGAACTCAAACCTGGAATGGAACCTATCGCAAGAACTCCATATTAGATGATGGCACTAGAATTACAAGAACTACAAATGTAGTTAAAGGAAATTTTATATTTGGGCCTTATAAGACCAAGTGTATCATCGTGGGGAGCACCAGTGATATTTGTGAAGAAGAAGGATGGGTCATGGAATGTTTTTATTGATTATTGTGAATTGAGAAAAGAAATTATTAAGAACCAATACCCACTACCAAGGATTGATGATTTATTTGATCAGATGAAAGGAGTGACAGTATTCTTGAAAATATATTTGTGATCTAGATATCACCATTTAAGGATCAAAGAAGACGATATTCCAAAGACGGATTTTAAGACAAGGTTTGGGCATTATGAGTTCATGGTATTTCCTTTTGTATTGATGAATTCCCTAGGAGTATTTATGAGCCTAATGAACTATGTATTTCATGAATATTTAGATAAATTTGTACAAGTTTTCATTGACGATATTTTGATATACTCACAAATGTCGGAAGAATGTAATGAACATTTACGACTAGTCTTACAGTGTCTCAGAAAAAAAAAAGATTTATGGAAAGTTGTCTAAATGTTCATTTTACAAATCCAAAATACAGTATTTGGGACACATTATCTCGGGAGAAAGAATCACAATTGATTATAGAATGGAAGGAACCGAAAACGTACATGAAGTACAACATTTCATGAGATTAGAAGGGTACTATCAAAGGTTTTTGGAAGGGTTTTCAAAGATCACAAACCCTATAACTAAATTGAAAAAGAAAAACAAGAAAAATATTTGGACATAAAAATGTGAGGAAGAATTTCAAAAGTGAAAAGAATCGTTGACGATGGAACCAACTTTGAAAGTACCTAATATGGATCAAGATTTATTGGTATGCACTAATGCATAAAAGGAAGGATTGGGAAAAGTATTGATGCGAGAAGGTAGAGAAATCGCTTACGCTTAAAGAAAACTTTGACCCCATCAAGAGAACTATGTGATGCATGATTTAGAACTTTTGGTGATAGTATATGCTAAATTATTAATTGCTTACATACTAGAGTTTTCTGAGAGAGTTGAATTTCATTCTTGTTTTAATTTTCTCAATGTTTCTATCTCTATTCTGGGCTATTCTGGGATTGTCATAAGGAGGTTGTTAATCTCCATGATTAATGATATATCAAACCCTAAATAAATAGACATTAATACTAATGAGAGATTCAACCAATTATAGTACATGCATTGAGAATATGGGCACACTATCTGGTAGGAAGAAAATTAGAATTATAGATAGATCATCATGAATTACAACACATTTTTACTCGTAGAAACTTGATAACAAGAAAAATAAGATGGTCAGAACTATTAAATGAATTTGATTTTGATATAACTTATATCAAAGGCATAGTAAATAGAGTCGCAAATGACTTAAGTCACGGACCACGTATATTCTCTATTATACCCTTAAAAACAAATTTAAGAGAAAAGATTTTAATTTTACATTTTGAGAATGAATTGTATAAAGAAGTAAAATTTGATATAGAGAACGAAGTTATGCAAATTCCAAATTATGTAGGATATGCCTTGGACGATGATGGATTTTTACGATTTAATGAAAGTATTTACATACCGCCAAATGAAGAAATGTGAAATATGATATTATAGGAAGGTCGTAGAGCAGTATATATGGCTCATCCAGGAGTCAAAAAGATGAATGCAATTTAAAATATTTATTTTTCTCGAAAGGGATGAAGAAGGATATAGTGAATTTTCTGGTTAGGTGTCTTGAATTACAGTAAGTGAAGGTTGAGCATAGGCATCTAGCGAGATTATTATAGCCACATGCTTTACCATAATCCAAATGTGAAATAATTTTGATGGAATTTATAGTTAGATTATCATTGACGTCAAGGAGACATGACTCAATTTTCGTAGTAGTAGAAAATTTAACGAAAAATGCACATTTAATCCATTATTTATTAATGAGATAGTAAGGCTACATGGTGTGCCTAAAAATATAATTTCATACAAAGGATCAATATTCACAGGAAGATTTTGGACAAGCTTTCAATATGCCTTAGGGACAAGATTTCAATTTGCCTTAGGGACACAATTTAATTTTAGTATGGCATATCATCCTGAGACGAGCGGAAAAACAAAAAGAACAAACCAAATCTTGGAATATACGTTAAGAATGTACGTCATGGATCAACATAAACATTGAGAGGAATTTAATCCATTGGTCAAATTTACATATAACAACAGTTATCAAAGTTCTATAAAGATCGAACTTTTTGAATTTTTGTATGGGAAACTATGTAGAACACCTATTAGTTGAGATAGGCTAGAGGAAATATTTTTAGTAGGAATGTAAGTGATCGAGGATATGGAAGAAAAAATGAAAACAATTAGAGGAAGTCTAAAGGAAGCACAAGATGACATAATTGTTATGTGAATGTGCATAGAACCGATCGAAGTTATAAAGTTGGGGACAGAGTGTTTTTTTCAGGTTAAGTCGTAAAAGAGTTTAATCAAGTTTGGAAAGGGAGAAAAATTATCACTGTGATATGTTTGAACGTTCAAGATTTTAGAGAGAAAGGGACCAGTTTCATATCGTCTTGCTTTACCTACATCCTTAGAGCGCATGCATGATGTTTTCATGTTTCTATTTTGTGTCATTACATTTTCGATCCTTCACATGTTATTGATCTGAGTTATTTATAGATGTCAGAAAAGGGGGCCTTGATTGCCGAACTAATCTTCATTTTGGACTAGCACACTCAACAACTTCGACATCGTTTAGTCGAGCAAGTAAAGATATAGTGGGATAGTTATAGTCGCAATTCTTCTACCTAGGAGGATGCACTTGAGATGCATCAATACCTATTTTGAACTTTGGGATGAAGTTTAAATTAAGAGGGGTATATGCAGTGCCCCATTTTATCTCACTACTTTTATGAAAACCAAACTTATTCTTTGAGGGCATTTGTTTGCAAATGACTCAGTTAATAAATGTTATGATGACATTTAGACTCAATTTTATTTGGATTTCTTAGATTAAAATGTGAAAATGGTTTACTTAAATGTATGAGATGTTGATAAATAATTAATGCAATAAATCATTAAGTTGATGATTTATATGATATTGATTATAAATATTGCAGATGTTACTAACAATTCCTAAATTGACAGGGAAATTAACGATATGTTGATGTGGGCAATGTCAACATGATTTTGGAACTCCATACTGAGTCAAGGAGTAGTTCTTAATTGATGATTTTTTTTGTAGTTGAAATTATTTATGATAATGCTAACAAATAAAAGGTTTAGTGGATGTAGGCACATGTATTATGCTTACAGATCTTACTTGCATAGGAGTAATGGGGTTGTATAGATTCATACCTAGTACTATGGGGATAGGTGGAACAACATCCCTGATTCCACCTACTAGCACTCCTACCGTAGTCCGAGTTGAAAAGTGTGGGGCACTTTTACTCAGTAGTTGCACACTATTGTGAGGGTAGTTTGTGGACTCAGTCACTCACGAGGACAATAAACTGAGGGGCGGGAAATAAGGTGAAAGACTTATTCCTCAATCTCTATTAGTCTCTCAAATAGGAGCAACGACCATAGTTAACATGTTCTTTGTAGTTTTGTAACTCTTCCCATTGCTCAAGGTCGGATGCTTGAAGGGCATGACACATGGCACCCTTGGATTATGCAAGTAAGTCCTAGAGGGCATGGTGGGCATGGAACCCTTAGCATTCTTATGAAATTCTAGATGAATTTGTAAAAGTATAAATGAAAAATAACCTAAGGGTAAGGTACAATAAAAATATTTCTTAAAAAAATATCAAATGAGGAAAAACGTTAAATAAATCTATAAACTTAGGAAAAAGAAAAATTTTATTAAAAGATAAAATATGATTTTATTAGTAACTTTGAGTAAAGTGAAAATAAAATTAAATACATCTAGGAAATGAGCTTGAGTGGAATATGTGCATATTTTATTTATAACAATTTAATTAATGGAAAATTTTAAATACATGATAACTCTAATGAAATGAAAATTTAGAGGGAAGAATCCTAAATCAAGTTGAGAACATAAGCTAGAAAAGGTAGGTTAATGAGTTACCTCCAAAATGCATTAAATCATCAAGACACTAAATATTCTAGTGCATCTAAAATGGAATTTTGGTCGAAAATGCATTAAATCACCAAGACACTAAATATTCTAGTGCATCTAAAATGAGATTTTGGGAGGAAATCTAGGAAACACTTAGGAGAGATTGTAGGAAGCCAAAAAGTTGGGTAAGGGAAATGAATTAAATTAAATTAATAAATTAGTATTTTCATGTGAAACTTTGCATGTAAACTACACATGTGGTGTGTAACCCATTTAATATAATTATTAATTTACTAATTATGCATGTGAAGAATAGATGTCAAGTATCTCTTTTTCTATAAAAATGAAGTTGGGGGAGGAAGAGGGGACTTTGAATTCCCTAATATTGGATAGTCGTCATAACCACTATTTGACCTTTGAGCAATTATATTTGAATTTGGAAATTGGTGTGTTCATTGAGGTGGTAACCTCAGATCTTGCGGCCTCGAGCACCAATATGTTTGGGTAGAGGTTGGTTCTATACAGCTCAGTTGTGGCTCCGGGGACTTGGGGAAGAAGAATACCCTATTGAGTTATTGAGTTGGTAGGGAGTATCTTGTGAGTCTATTCAACAAAAATTGCATAAATTTTAGTGAAGTTGACACAACTCCAGAAAATTCGGCATAGCATTCATCCATTTGGAAGCAATACTCTGATAGACCTTTTGACTTCTCCGATGACAGTACACATTAAAAAAAATTACATTGTTACTCCTTACAATTGATGTTTAATAAGTAATATGTTAGTTAGTAATCACTTGATCAAATTGTTAAACGATTATGTATCTCTTGGATTGGTTCAAGTGAACTAAATAAAAGGAACCTAGATTCTTCTTTTTTTTTTGTTGTTCCATATATATGAGTATAACATAAATTTGTTCAATCCAGGACCAAATTGTCCCTCCTATTTGTTCCATATATATGAGTATAACATAAATTTGTTCAATCCAGGATCAAATTGTCCCTCCTATTTGTTATTCCTTTAAAAAAAAATGTTACATACAATATTTGTGTAGATTGATTTATAGTGTGTAGGCACATCTTCTTGGAAGTGTAAAATTAACATAATTAAGATCAGTCATCCTTCAAACATTGTTCCATATATATGAGTATAACATAAATTTGTTCAATCCAGGACCAAATTGTCCCTCCTATTTGTTATTCCTTAAAAAAAATGTTACATACAATATTTGTGTAGATTGATTTATAGTGTGTAGGCACATCTTCTTGGAAGTGTAAAATTAACATAATTAAGATCAGTCATCCTTCAAACATTGTTTCTTAGTCTCTATTGCAGATTATTGCACTATGAATTCATTTTGTTCTATTATTCCAATAAAAATATAACCTAAGAAAAGAAATAATGTCAATAATATATGTTGAATCGTCTTTCTTCCCATTCCTCAATGTATATATCTACCTTTATTGTTACAATTCAAAGGTAGGATGCCATAGGTAAATTAATATTTTCAGATCTGACTGCTTCAATTAACCTCCTCTTAAGCATTTCACTTACAAAGATTCAACATTTCTAGCCTTAAACCAATCTCGTTTTTATTCTAACCTCTCGGGACCTGATCTCTGTGACTTAAAGTTGTGATCTCTCGGGAAATACTTTAAAAAAAGAAGATGGTAATCTCTGAAGGAATTCATGTAGGTAGCATGGTTACGCATTATACAGTTGAGCTTCGTTACTTCCACTCAACCGATATATAAAACCTCTCAAGTAATTAAACGTTAATGCAATGTTAAGAATCTTAATATGGTAATAATCCTTTACCATATCGAAATCTTGGTAAAGGATTATTGAAATCTCTACCTGAACTCCAGTATTTCCACACTGTATTGACCTCGTCAGTTTTGGGTAGTGTTATATGGCACATGGGAATATGCAGATCCTCATACCAATGCAACTTCAAAGGACGTCATTACCAATGCAACTTCTTAACTTCTTTGTATCCACAGGCGTAATCCTTGAAATATGAGTTGGAAGCTTGGAAGCCTTAACTGAAATGATGTTTGGAAGCTTGATTCTGCATCAATTCTAAGTTGGAGGGTTATTTTTCTAACTTTTGAAACCTTGATCTGTCATCCAGTCGTGCATGCAACAGTTGTCAATAGGCAATCTTTAGTTTAAATATGTGACTCTTTGTTTCTTTATTTAGGTTAAATTTTCGTGGCATGTATCTAGACCTCTAATTCAACTAATACTCAATGGAAATATTGTGTAAATCTAAGGTTATTCTATAAACCCTAGTTCCAGCAACTCCCATCTAAGTTCTCCATTTTAGTCTCTATAGTCAAAAGAAGGCAGTAATCAAGAAATTGACTAAGTGAGCGATTATTGGATCTCTGTGAGGTGAACGGTTGAATATATTAATTATAACACCTTCATATCACAATCATTTCCTCGTGTGTCTTCAAGATAATTATCTAGACAAAATTTGATATCATGATTAGGTAACTGATCATATATATCATATTCGTTCTCAATGAAACTATGAAATCGATTCCTTAAATGATAGTAACTCTTGGAGTATCATATCCTTCTTTAATTATTGTAGTTTAATAAGTGTAAATGCAAGTAATAACTTGTGTGAAGAAAATCATTTAGGTTGAGTATTATATATATTGACCTTGAGTTAAAAAATTAGGTAATCACCATCATTTGATTAGGTAATTCACACCACACATCAATTTTATTCCATAGATGTTGTTAGTCTTGATCGCATACTTCTATGCATACAGTAAGTTAATTACACTGTGCATTACTTTTAATTTTCATGTAGTGTTATATATGCATCTTGCTTATTGATGGCGACAGGTCTATTTCCCATAGGTGCAGAGTTATAAGTTAAACTTAGTTGCAGCTTCAAGCTCGCCTGCTCTTCACCCTTCAATTCTGGCCTAAATTCCTCTATTAGCTGAGATTTGTAATTCTTTGTGTCCAATAGCACCTAAAATCCATGCGCTAATATCTCTTAGTGACCAGCTAATATCGCTTAAAACCAAGCACCTTTTTTTTTTATGATGCTAAGTTGCTATTACAACCCTACGCTTAAAACCAAACACCTTTTTTTTTTATTCTGATGCTAAGTTCTTTGGTCAACATGACCAGATGTTGGTGACTTGGTGCTTATTCCCTTAATCACTTAATATATGGTAATAATACTCCTCGCGACCAATGGTTGTGACCAGGTGCTTATCTTTTCCAAAACCACATGCCAAAACCTTGTGCTTATACTCCTAGCACTTTGTTGATACCCGTTCAACCTAGATCATAGATCTCATGTCTTTATCAATGGTTGGATCTATTCCTTTCGATAATGGATCGTCGTTGATCCTATCATGATCAATG
>JASDQU010244241.1:101943-114126 GCA_032191745.1 Picea mariana
GTCAATGGTGGTCCCAAAGATGTTGTTAATGGACAAGTTAGTTGTAACTTGTGGCACAAGTCAGCCCTAAAACTAAACTAGATTTGAGCATGAATGAGTATAAATAAAACTAATCTTGGTTCATTTGATGGAAGTGAAAAAGTAGGTGAATAAGTGCATCTGCAATTGAGGTGGGTAATTTCTGGTATGGTATGAAATTAAGAGAGAATATGAAGTGAAGAAAGTGTGAAATTTAGAGAGAAGATAAAGTGAAGAAAGTGAGAAATTAATAGATTAGATGAAGTGAAGAAAGTGTGAATTTCAGAGAAGAAGATGAAGTCTGGCGATGTGCATTTGTTGTAGATCTTTGATCATGAGCTGGAACATATACAGTAAATGAATGATTGGTATTTGGGTTGGTTGTACTACTAGATGAACTCTAGTTGGATATATTTCATTCTATCAACAAGCTTTGTCTTGCTTGAGAGTTGGTGCTCTCCTAGGAGTTGGTGCTCCTTACTTTAGTTGGTGTTGATAAAAAATGTTGGTGCTTGGAAACCCTCATCATTGTAGTCACATATATAAAATAATACAAAATCTTATATAGACATATGGTATCTCTTGTGTTCATTGTGCTTATGAATTGATTGCTCTTAATGTGTAAAATTATGTTTTGAAATAGTTTCTAACTTGAAAGAAGAAAAGTTGTAAAAGCCCATACACTAATTCACCCCCCCCCTCTTAGTGTGGCTGATGTGTCCAACAATTGGTATCTGAGCGGGTTCCTTCAACACAATTTAAACAATGGAAGGTAGATTTTGAATAAATGGATGGACAAATGGCTCTCTCCACAATTGAAGCTCCCTTATTTGATGGAACAAATTATTATTCATGGAGGGAAAAGCTGAAACAATATTTGAAGTCAAGAGGATCTGAATTTTGGGATTCAATAGTAAGTAAGCCCTGTCACTTAACTACCTCAAAGAATCTATCCAATTTTGCAACCCAAATAAGAGTAAGGAAGAACAATGAAGTGGCATTGAAGACTCTTCTCAAAGGACTACCAAATACCATCAAAGCAAGCATGGGACTATGCACATCCTCCAAGGACTTATGGATGAAGTTAGAGAAGATGTATCAAATCAAAAGAGAAGACACATAAGAAATTCCTATCAAGTATGAGAAGGAATACTCGACCATCAATAAAGGTAAATACTCTCCACTATATTATGATTGCAATAATGTTGATATTGAATTCTCCCCTGAAAGAAAAGAAGAATATTCCGATACAATAGAAGAAAGTTCTGATATCATTTATCCCACGACAAAAGTAGAAGAAGAACTATCAAAGATTAGACATAAATTTGATTGGGGTTTTGGTGAATACAACTATGACCATGATTATTCATACTATAGCTATCTTTATGAGTACACTAAAGAATTTCTTAAAAAGAATCAAAAGCAGATCTTAGAAATAAAGGAAATGCTCAAAGACAATGAAAAGGTCATATTTGAGCAAGATATTCAGTTAAAATAAAAAGAAGAGGAGATCAATAAATTGAAGAATGAAATCAGTTAGTAAAAGAAAAGAAGAAGGAAGATGATGAGATTAGCAATAAAAATCATATCTTGGAAATAAAGAAAATGCTCAAAGACAATGAAAAGGTCACATCTGAGAAAGATATTTAGTTAGAAGAAAAAGAAGAGGAGATTGAGAGATTGAAGAATGAAATCATTCAAGAAAAATAAAAGAAGAAGGAAGATGATCGATGAACTTAGCATAAACCCTTCATATCAAAAAGAACTAAGAGAAATCAATGTCAATTTGAAGACCCAAATTGAAGAAGCCAAAAGAGGAGAGGAGGTAGTGAGGAACCAGTTGAACGAAAGGGAAGATTCATGTCATAATCTGGAATAAGAATTTTTAAATCTTAGAAAGAAAGTTGAGAAGTCAAACACCCATGTCAAGTTCTTGAACAACTCTATGACCTTGGATGATATCTTGGATAGTCAAAGATCACTGAATGATAAATCCTGTCTTGGCTACAACAGGGAAGAAATTGGTACTCCTATGAAGCTTGATGTAGGTCCTTCATTTGTAAAGGGTGAAGATAGGTCTGATTCAGGTCCTTCATTTGTAAAGAGTGAAGACAAGTCTAATGCAAGTCCTTCATGTTCAAAGAATGAAAGAAACACTACAATCTTCAGAAGATCAGATCAAGGAAGACATCAAGAAGCTACTCCTACACCTCAAAGCAGGTTTATAAGAGATACACCTTCAAGGATGCGTCAAAGGGGCAGGCATGAAAGTGTTTTTAATGGTCATTGATTTTCTTGTAATGAATATGGTCATAAAGCCTTGGATTGTAGGCATCATGGAAGAAAACAAGTTGGAAGGTTCAACAACATTGTAAGATGTTGGAAACGCAATCTTGTTGGACATATTGTTGCACGTTGTTACACTATGAGATGCTACAATTGTGGTGGATTTGGCCACAAAGCCCAGGACTGTTGGAAATCAAGGAGAAAGTCAATGAGAAATGATTCATACAATACGACAAGAAGAGTAAATTAAACATGGAATAAAAATGAAATTGGAATAATAGAATATCAGAGAACAAAGGTCAAGAAACCAGGAAACTCACATATGTGGATAGAAAAGACTGAACAAGTGAACATGAGTGAAGTTAATTGTTGCAAAAAGAATTGTCGTAATGTGACAAGAAGTAAAAGTATCTCAGATGAATTTAGAAGCATTGTACAGTAGAGAAGCAATTGACAGGTCCAAGGATTGTTTGATAAGTATGAGCTGCAGTTGCGCAATGTTCCAGTGGGGTAGTAGTATCCATTGCAGCAAAAGTATGTTGTATATAGTGGTATACATGGCATATTGTATAAATGAAAGGGGGATAGACCTTGTCAGGGAGAGAAGTCAGAGGCAGAGAGAGTAGATTGACATGGGGATTCATTCAGTTAAGACATACATAGATTAATCATATGAGAAGAAACCCTTTTAAATTGATGTCAAAGGGGGAGAGTAACTTCAGAGGAGAGAAGCATCATCACATGGGGTGATTTTGTATGAAGTTGGTGTGTTACCATCAATGACAAAGGGGGAGATTGTTGGACATATTTTCATTGATGTGTTGTCATTGATGTCAACAGTCGAATTCATTGTTATGTGATGATGAGTTTTTATGATGAATTGGCATTGATGTCAAGAAGATCAATATGGTATTATAATTATATGTCTTTGAGATCCTAAAATCTCAGGAGAAATAATGTAGTAAGTTGCGCATAAGACATAGCATGAGGTGTAGAGGAATCTACCTAAATCTCATGAGAGGCAACACATTATATTGCATGAGATCAGAGCATGAATAGATCTTTGTACATAAGGAGTAACGAAGCACAAGGAAATCAAATCTCAAGAGGGTTAGCGACTGAATATCAGTGCATAAAAGAATCCACAAACAATTTTTAAAATATCAAGAGAAATAGCGATGAACAGATCAAAATAAGGAATGTTAAATTGAATCTCAGAAGAGATGATGCACATGATCCATTCATTCTTATTTCTGGACAATCTAGGATGAATCATGACCCTTATATTAAGTGTATTGGAAGGATAATGTAAGGTGTACTAAGCAATTGACAACAATCAATCACTGTAGTATCATGACTTATTCGGTAGGTAACCACTCTGAAGGGATTGAACTACCTTGTAGTTCTAGTAACCCAGAGTCCTGGAGAGACGAAGCTCTGAAGTAAAATCTAACCGTCCGTTAAGAAGGAAGATTCACGGTCGAGATCCTAAAAAGAGCACAATGAGAATACCATTAACAAAGAAACTTGTTGAGGTTGTGCGGACCGTCCACTCAATTGCAGATAAAAAATAGACCGTTTGATCTACTTCAGAGAAATGCACTCTGGATGGATTGAACCTCTTAGAGTTCGAGTAGCCTGAAGCCTCGAAGTCATAAATTGCTGAAATTAATCTGGTCCATTAATCTAAGAATCAATCACAGTTGTTGGATAAAGGATTCATATGAACCCATGATCGTCAACACATTAGGAGATCCATGTCAGCAAGACCCTGTCAACAAGGAGATGTGGTGCAATCATATGGTGACAAGTGTTTAGGTCTAGATGGAACTTTAGGTTACGTAAGTCACAAATCTAGGTGACACGTGGAAACCAATCATCCAGTGCCACATGATTAGTGACGTCAGCGAGTTACGTCACTCCGAGAGTTTGTCCTTTGGGGAAAACCAACATCTACCACCAACAACTACCTGAAGAATCGAAGTCAATGATAATCATTGATCTAATATCCTTCGGATTCTCACATGTCCTTTATATCAAAACATGATGTAAGAACTCCCATGTTGACCACTTCGGCGTTGACCAACTCCAGTGGAAATTGGAACAACAATTACCTGAACCTACGAACCCCTGAAGTATCGAAGTAAATAATGGTCGTCCATCTCAATATTTGATTAATTCATGACCATTGGATTAAGCGGTTGAAGGATAGGTAAGAACTGAAGCTAGACCAATGATCTAGTTCTTGGATTCATACTAGCCATTGGATCAATCCTTGTGAGAGGTAACCACTTCGGGAAGTTGAAACTCCAGAAGTTTGGATGAGAGAGAAATTACCTGAAGGCTGAAGTACCAGAGGACTAGGTTCTAGCCCTCGGTCATGGGTTACGAACACATAATCCATGAGGCACTGGGAAAATTTCTTAACTTAAGAATCTTGTGGTTTTGCGAAGATGGTCACATGTAAATGGTTTGAAAGAAGCGCTTCTACAGAACTCGATTTCTGCAACATTCACAGAGACAAAGGAAATCGATCCATACCTGTGATTGACTTATGAAAATAGGTTAGATGGTTGTTAAAATAATATGAAGGTTATAACTCATTGTGTCCTTTCCGGTGATAGGTGATATTCCAGGTTTAATGTTGAATACTTGGAATGATGGTCAGTGGTAGTGCCAAAGATGTTGTAAATGGACAAGTTAGTTGTAACTTGTGGCACAAGTCATCCCTAAAACTAAACTAGAGTTGAGCATGAATGAGTATAAATACAACTAAGCTTGATGGAAGTGAGAAAGTAGGTGAATAAGTGCATATGCAATTGAGGTCGGTAATTTCTAATATGGTGTGAAACTCAGAGATAAGATGAAGTGAAGAAAGTGTGAAATTCAGAGAGAAGATGAAGTGAAGAAAGTGCAAAATTCATGGAGAATATGAAGTGAAGAAAGTGCGAATTTCAAAGAGAATATGAAGTGAAGAAAGTGCGAATTTCAGAGAAGAAGATGAAGTCTGGTGATGATCATTTGTTGTAGATATATAATCATGAGTTGGAAAAGATACAATAAATGAATGAATGGTATTTGGGTTGGTTGTACTACTAGATGAACTCTAGTTGGATAGATTTCATTCTATCAACAAGTTGTGTCTTGTGGCAAGCTGAGTCTTGCGGAAAGATGAGTCTTCTTGAGAGTTGGTTCTCTCCTAGGAGTTGGTGCTCCTTACTTCAGTTGGTGTTTGGAAAACTGCCATGACTATAGTCACATATATAAAATAATACAAAAGCTTATACAGACTGTTATCACATGGAGTTTTTTTGGGTCAATTCATCCTTAGGTTTTTTATTTTTATCCTTAGTGTTGTTTAAGTTTTACTTTTGACATCCTCCTTATAATCTTCTTAGGTCTTAGCACAATAAATTTAAGGTTGATGTTGGCACAAACCCTTGGTTTATGTCTTTATCTTTATGACATGGTTAGACAAGCTATCATCCTTTTGCCTCCACCACTACCCTGACATGTCATCACTTCTAAGATGTGCTTAAATCCCTCCACTTTGTCCCTATACCCATTAGAAGGTCAAATCAAGTTCGTTTTGTACGCTTCCATCTCATCAGGACATTTTGCAGCACATATCAAGTACACTTTTCTCTCTTCACCATAATTTCACTTTTTATGCTTTGTCATCTGATCTCCTCATTTTCATCATTCATGTTTTTAAGGAAATTATCTTGGATTTCATCATTTAAAGCTTTTCTATCTATTTTCCCAAGATTTCAAATTGTTCCTAGCTCGACGTTGCAAAAAATGTTTTTTTCAGACATGTGCTACATAATTTGTTGCAAATTGGTTGGCGAAGGTGAATTGGAAGTTAGACCAGTTGCATGGGAGTTCATCCAAGCTCAAGCATATAAAATTTTAATCCACAACCTCCATGTACTCCATGATATTTTTAAGCCCCGTTGAAGAACAGTTAAAGGTTGTGGTTGTATTTCCTCTCATAGGCACTGCAAATTGGTGAATCCACGCTACCAACCATCCCTTTTACCTTTGTTGTCACAATTCTCATCCAACTACAGAGCTCTCAGCTTATTTTACTAAATATTGAGTAAACCTTGTTTTCAAGCGACCATGCCTATCTCTTATTTGGATTTTGTTGCCTGCACTGTGAATTCTACTGCGAATCACATGTTTTGGTGCTGCAAACCCTATGCAAAAACTCGACACTATTATCCACTTACCTATTAACCTATACCAATTGATTTCCATTAATATTTCCATTTTAATTTCAAGTCTACGTCCATCTATGTTGGAAATTGAAAAGATCTTTGCTGATAAGTTATGATGATTTTGCAAAATGATGATGAAGTGTTAAACTAAATATTTTGCAAGTTTTTTTTCTCCTTGCTTCTCCATTTTTCCTATATGGTATTCTTCCATTCCTAACTATCAACTTCCCTTTCATAATCATAGGGTTCAAACATGCTGAAGAAAATTAAAACCCTAGACAGAAGTCAGCTTTAAAAAAGGCTATCCCTCCAAACCCTAAGACCTTTGTCCTTTTGTTTTTCCTTTTGCATCACTCAGATTGTTTTCTTAGTTTTATTCCTATAACAACAAATGGATACTCCACAATAGAAGAAGTCTCACAAGGGTGGGGGCATAGTGAGGACTGAACCCTATGACATGCAACTATTTGTTGTTGAACCTTTGATCAGAGAGGTCTTCCAAAGAGTGGGATGTTTCAATTTCTATTAGAAGATGCAGAAGGGTCACCCTGAGGTAGCTAGAGAGTTTGCCTTGAATTTTTATGGAACCAAAACTAAGGTGGGAACTCTTGATCTTGAAGTATCTGAAGCAACCATAGCAACAACTACTGAGATACCAAAAACTGGTGAAAGATGGTTTAAATCCATGAATCTAAATGCATCCTTCTCTAAAGAATTCCTTAAACCAAAATTTCAAGGAGATAAACTATCAAAGGGAGTGCCTAGGGGCCATATGGTTAAGGGATTTGACAAGATGTTAAGGGTGATCCAAATATATTTCACTTGTGAGGGCAGGTTCAATATGATTTATCAGTACCACATTAGACTTTTGTTGCACGCCACTGGAAAATACCTCATGAACCTACCTTTCTATTTGTTTAGAAGCATTGGGAAAATGGATGACGGGGTCCAAGCCAAGTCTAAGGCTGTGGAAACAAGTTTTTTTCACTCAAGGTTGATTAAAATGCTTGTGATGGAGGAGTTGAGGAATAAAAACATTGATCGGGATCAACTCATTTCCTCTGCACATTTGCAATTAAATTTTTCTCCTACTCCACAATCCAAAGTGGAGAGCCCTCTTCAAGCTGATAACATTGTACGTACAGAGACAAGTAGGAAGAGGAAGAGCAAAGACATTGCTGAAAGTGATGAGGCTCCTAGGGGACAAGAAGAAGAAGGGGGATCTCATTACTCTCCATAAATGGATTTTTCACCCCAACTAGCTCCATAATCAACGGAAACTCCATCAACGAAAGCCACAGGCAAAAAATGAAGGAGGTTACTCTTCCCCTCACCAACTATTGCAATTGAAGCTAAATCTAGGAGGCCATTCACTAGGTCATCATCCAAGAAGGAAAATGTTGAAAAAGAGGTCATAACAAAAGATCCTATCAAGAGAAAGGGTAAAGATAAAGTTGAAGATGTTGAAAAACATATTGAAGTCATAGACATAACCACTCCCTCTGAAAATCCTACCTTCAAAAGACTAATTAGTCAGCTCAGAGAAGACATAAAGGAGATTGCTAACTTGAAGGGAGAAGGATTGGATGAGAGAAAAAGGTTGAAAGATCTGATGGATATGTATCTGGACACTATTGATAAAGCCAAGTTTACATCAAAGAGATTTCTGCCCCTCCATAGGCAGCTTAAGAATTTATATAGAAAAAATAGGGATTTACAAGCTCAGATCAAAAGACTTAAGCTGAAGTTGTCTCCTTTCAAGGAAGAGTTATCCCAAATAAATTTGAATGTGTTGGCCCAAGCTACCACCAGAAGGAGTACCAAACTCAAGAAGTGAAGTGAAATGTCTTAAAGAATCTCAGTTTTGAAAGTGGTTATCCTTGCATTTTGAAGATTGTGGGGAAAGTATAATGCCTATAGCTGAGTTTTCACTCATACACCATATTATGAGGCTTCTATAGGCTTACTTAACTATGGGAAAAAAATTTGGGTGTTTTTGGCTTAAACTAGACAAATTGGACAGCTACAGGACATTTCGCAGTGCCTGACACTGTGAATTGGTCTACACAGTCAGAAGCTGCAAACTTTGTTGTGAAATCCATTGCGAACTGGATGATATAGTAAATGCTAGAATATTTTTTGCAAACTCCTATTTTGATGGGTTCAAGAGGATCAACGGTCACCAGATGGATTGAGGAGCATGGTACAACTGTTGGGAGGTCAGTTAAAGTTGGAGGATACCTGGAAACAAAGGAAATGTGCTCAAAGGACACCTCATTATGCAAGATTAAGGTGTTAGGATAGTTTCCAACATTAGCCTTTTTTTATAGCAGTTTGTTTTTTCCACTTTGTAGAGGTTTAAGATTTTCAGTTTTAGATGAAAGAATCCTATGTTGGAGGATGAACTCGCATTGTATGCTATCATTCCCTTTCTAGGATATAAAGGAAACATTATAAGACATTTTGTGGGTTCGAATGGTTTATTTAAAAGACCTTTTTAGTGATTTTAATGAAACAAAGCTTACTCTAGTTTTTGATGTATCATACTTGATGAAATCTTGTTTAATGGAAGTTAGTTTTCTTTTTTCCATCTTATCTCTCTCACTTTGAAATTGTACTGCCATTGAAGGATTCAAATGATATTTGTAGATGTATGACAATGTATGTTTGATTGTGATACTGTTATAGCTTTCTCGGAGTTTTGTTCGCTTGGATTTAATAAGTTCTTGTATCTGAAGCATTTCTCTCCTTCGCCTACTAGCATAGCCTGAAGCTAGTGTTAGAATCACTTCATTTTCTTACTAAGTCTTTATTTTATTCACACTACTCTTCAAAACCTTGATCTAAGTTAAACAAGATCTCTTTTGCTGAAGCATTTCATCTATAATTTCCTGTGTTTTGACATTGCTGAACTGAGTTTTATCCATTTGACACCCCATTTTAAGACTTATCTCATAAACCTATTGATGGGTATTGAGCTTTCACTTTAGCATTCAAAGTGTAACTTTCACTGCTAACACGGACATATGGTATCTCTTGTGTTCATTGTGCTTATGAATTGATTGCTCTTAATGTGTAAAATTATGTTTTGAAATAGTTATTAACTTGAAAGAAGAAAAGTTGTAAATTTCCACACACTAATTCACCCCCCCCTCTTAGTTTGGCTGGTGTGTCCAACAATATTTTCCATATTATGTTTATGATAATATATTTTTTTGTTGAAATATGAAAGCAGTATAAATTTTGGGCTCATTCCTTTAACAAAAAAAGGAAAAGACAGTTTATCCCGCCACCATGGAAAATTGGGGAGATATTGGTAAAAATCATTACACACATAAATGAAATCTTGATTTAGTTTGATTCCTTCAATATTAATAAGGTAAATGAAGTCAAGTGTTTTGACCCTAGTCAATTATTTATGAAACACATGAAATTTGTATGGTAAAATGTATCATTTGTCAACACATTTATTTTTGGAGAAGAAGAGGGTGATAGCCAAAATCCCCAAGAGTTTCCTTAAGAGAAAAGGAAAGAGGATATTGAAACCATTATCGATACAATAAATCATCATAAAAAACAAGGAAGAGTTGTGAACAAGAGAAGTTCACAATCTCCTAATGTTTCTAAAAACAATGGCCTACCCAAAGAAAAACCACAATCTACAGTTCAAGAGAAAAGGAAATTATTGATGGATAATTCTGATGACGAAGGTGAACAAAACCCTCCTAAGGGAAATCTAGAAAGGTCACACAAACTCCCAGTCCTTAGCAAGAGGAAAATAGGAATAAATAACAAGGGATAAAGTGACGACGTACCTGGAGAGGAAATCATTCTGGAAGACATGGATCTTGATGAAAATGATGAAGATATTGAAATTCCAGATGAAGAATAGAGGATACAAGATAACCGAGAAATTTAAATAGAAAATTCCACCCAAGAGACAATTGTAATCGAAGATGAATCTTTGACCCTGCACAGTGCCACATTTGATAAAAACTCAAGAAAATTGGTTATTGAGAATATCAATACAATAAACATGAATATTCAAGGAAAACATAACTCATAACTTGAATTTAATAGAGTTCCACCCTATAAAATTGTAGAAATTCATGAAGCCACAGGAGAATCTCTAAAACATTCAATTGGATATATAGAGGGTGAAAATTCCTTTTTAAAGGATAGAATTAAAGGATTAGAAAGTGATTTAATTCTCCCACTACTATTTGCCAATCCAATTGTCACCATACAACCTTGGAGAAGTCTTGAGGGAATAATAGAATCAAGCTCAAGACTAAAAGGGAAATCAAGTCTACTTGCTACCATTAGGAGGTATGTCGGATAATATATCCAAAAGAAAATGTCCCTTATTTTCGAAAAATGGGAATTGGCAATATGTTTTGTTTCCTTAGGATCAAGAATGAAAAATGTTAGGCAATATCTTTAGGCTCATCTTTAAAATGATGAAGAGTTTTACAAAGGGGTCATTTCTACTTTTATTGCAAAAGTTTCAATCCTTAATGAGTTATGGAGAAAAGAAGAGAAGTTGCCTTCTCCAATCCATATAAAACAATTCAAGGCATGTCGGTTAAAAAGAATAAAGAGTTTAAAAAAATGCTAGTTGAATGTGATACTATAAGTGTGAAAAGAGGAAAATTATATTTGAAATTAATTGAATTGGATTTAGTTGGGTCAACTAGAGATGTGGAGGACCCACACTTAATATTGAATTCCAAACTCATGTCAAAACAACAATTGGAGGGAAAATTGGACTTTTAAAAAATTGTATCAATTGAGAAGTTCAACAACTTGACCGAATATTTAGAAACAGAGGTTGAAAGTTGGTTGGTTAGTTATGTGAATAAAAATGAGTACATCGAGGACACCCTTCATCAACTTTCAATGGAATCCAAAGATATGGAAAATTCATTATTTGATATTAAAGTAAGACAAGAAATAAAGGTGGCACCAACGAGAGAATACATCGAGAATTGGTTAAAGAAAGCCTTAAATAAAATAACTAAATAAGATCAAGAAGAAGTAGTTGTAACCGATCAAGTAGTTCTAGCGAAGGATAATATAAAAGACACACCAACAGACAGATGAAGAGAGAGAGACTCCATCATATTAAGTAAAATGACCACGTTTCATAATTTATTATCCTTTATAGTTCTTGTTCAGAAATCATTCAGTTGTGTCTTTTCATTCTTTGAGAAGCTATAACCAATATCTGATTGTTTTCCTCTTTTTCTTCCAGGGCCAAACTTATGTTTTTTAAAGTTCAATAGGAGCCCCATCCTAGTCCATTTGGACAAACACAATCTTTTAATTTATATTTCATTGTAAAACCATACTATTATTTTTTATCTCCCGAGAGAACTATTTCAAGGTGCAACTTTAATGATTTATCACACTTTGAATTTTTGAATATGATATTTTTGAAGTGTGCCTATGATATTCTCTTCATATTTAAATGATGTCCTCTTTTAATGTTCTTTGCATTGTGGACTTATATTTTTTTGTCTTATGAGTTTAACCAAATCTTATTTATATTATGATGGATGTGAGGAATGTGTTATTTTAATATGATGGTTTCTCTATTTCATTATAATATTGTATAGATATTATATTTTAGTCTTTAAAATATTCCTGGTCCTTC
>JASDQU010244241.1:140315-151564 GCA_032191745.1 Picea mariana
TTCTAAAAAAAATGGCCTACCCAAAGAAAAAATGCAGTCTACAGTTCAAGAGAAAAGGAAATTATTGATGGATAATTCTGATGACGAATGTGAACAAAACCCTCCTAAGGGAAATCTAGAAAGGCAACACAAACTCCCAGTCTCTAGCAAGAGGAAAATAGGATTAAATAACAAGGGATAAAGTGACGACGTACCTGGAGAGGAAATCATTCTGGAAGACATGGATCTTGATGAAAATGCTGAAGATATTGAAATTCCAGATGAAGAATAGAGGATACAAGAGAACCGAGAAATTTAAATAGAAAATTCCACCCAAGAGCCAATTGTAATCGAAGATGAATCTTTGACCCTGCATAGTGCCACATTTGATAAAAACTCAAGAAAATTGGTTATTGAGAATATCAATACAATAAACATGAATATTCAAGGAAAACATAACTCAGAACTTGAATTTAATAGAGTTCCACCCTATAAAATTGTAGAAATTCATGAAGCCACAAGAGAATCCCTAAAACATTCAATTGGATATATAGAGGGTGAAAATTCCTTTTTAAAGGATAGAATTAAAGGATTAGAAAGTGATTTAATTCCCCTACTACTATTCACCAATCCAATTGTCACCATACGACCTTGGAGAAGTCTTGAGGGAATAATAGAATCAAGCTCAAGACTAAAAGGGAAATCAAGTCTACTTGCTACCATTAGGAGGTATGTCGGATAATATATCCAAAAGAAAATGTCCCTTATTTTCGAAAAATGAGAATTGGCAATATGTTTTGTTTCCTTAGGATAAAGAATGAAAAATGTTAGGCAATATCTTCAGTCTCATCTTTAAAATGACGAAGAGTTTTACAAAGGGGTCATTTCTACTTTTATTGCAAAAGTTTCAATCCTTAACGAGTTCTAGAGAAAAGAAGAGAATTTTCCTTCTCCAATCCATATAAAACAATTCAAGGCATGTCGGTTAAAAAGAATAAAGAGTTTAAAAAAATGCTAGTTGAATGTGATACTATAAGTGTGAAAAGAGGAGAATTATATTTGAAATTAATTGAATTAGATTTAGCTGGGTCAACTGGAGATGTGGAGGACCCACACTTAATATTGAATTCCAAACTCATGTCAAAAGAACAATTGGAGGGAAAAGTGGACTTTTAAAAAATTGTATCAGTTGAGAAGTTCAACAACTTGACTGAATATTTAGAAACAGAGCTTCAAAGTTGGTTGGTTAGTTATGTGAATAAAAATGAGTACATCGAGGACACCCTTCATCAACTTTCAATGGAATCCAAAGATACGGAAAATTCATTATTTGATATTAAAGTAAGACAAGAAATAAGGGTGGCACCAACGAGAGAATGCATCGAGAATTGGTTAAAGAAAGCCTTAAATAAAATAACTAAATAAGATCAAGAAGAAGTAGTTGTAACTGATCAAGTAGTTCTAGCGAAGGATAATATAAAAGACACACCAACAGACAGATGAAGAGAGAGAGACTCCATCATATTAAGTAAAACGACCACGTTTCATAATTTATTATCCTTTATAGTTCTTGTTCAGAAATCATTCAGTTGTGTCTTTTCATTCTTTGAGAACCTATAACCAATATTTGATTGTTTTCCTCTTTTTCTTCCAGGGCCAAACTTATGTTTTTTAAAGTTCCATAAGAGCCCCATCCTAGTCCATTTGGACAAACACAATCTTTTAATTTATATTTCATTGTAAAACCATACTATTATTTTTGATCCCCCGAGAGAACTATTTCAAGGTGCAACTTTAATGATTTATCACACTTTGAATTTTGGAGTATGAGATTTTTGAAGTGTGCCTATGATATTCTCTTCATATTTAAATGATGTCCTCTTTTAAAGTTCTCTGCATAGTGGACTTATATTTTTTTTGTCTTATGAGTTTAACCAAATCTTATTTATATTATGATGGATGTGAGGAATGTGTTATTTTAATATGATGGTTTCTCTATTTCATTATAATATTGTATAGATATTATATTTTAGTCTTTAAAATATTCCTGGTCCTTCACTCAAGAACTTTTCTTTGTGAATATTTTTTCATATCTTATATTGTATTTTCATAATTTATTTCAAGCAATAACAAAGGAGTACCACCTCTATAGAAACATAGGGGTATTTTTATCCTCATGAGGTTGTTGTTAAGATTATGACCAATATGAAAACCAACATTTTGGCAACCATACTGGGGAGAACAAAAGGCTGGTTTTGCAAACCAAAATTTTAATGACTCAACCAGAACCTAATCCACTAATAAGAAGTAAGAGAAATAAACTTTAGTTTCACGAAGTTTGTGAAAGTTACAAATCAGAGATAAGAAGAACCCTAATCATGTATGATCTAGAAGAAAGAAATGAGATTCTTGAGAATCGAGAAGAAAGAAATGAAAGACAAAGACTACTAAGAAGAAGGGCTAGGTCTAGCCCGCTTAATTTACATGGAGAACAACATACATTACCAACCCTCCCTCAAGGAGTTCTACTGGTATTTTCAGGTGATGGAATCATGGATCCAAGAGACACATGAATCAACTTCTAAGTGTTTGTGATATCCTTTTAATTGAAAATGTGATGCGATGTTAGAGTCTTTATACATACCTTGATAGGTCATGCTTATGAATGTTACCTTTCTCTCCCTACTTAGTCAATTGGATCATTTGATGACCTAGTAAATATGTTTATGACTATGTATGATCCTCCCATTTCATATCATACTCTGCTCACTCATTTCACTCAAATCCATCTCAAGAAAGGAGAAATAATAAGAGACTTTAATCTATGATTCTTTAATACTTTGAATCAAATCCTAGAGGCTTAGAGACCTAATGATCCTGCTATATTTGGATGTTATAAGAATGCAATTCCTGCAAATGTGAATTATGCAATCATATCTTCCCAGATAAATGATTTACATAGAACCATCTGGAAGGAAACAAAGATGGAAGAGTTTATGCTAGAGACCAATGCTGATCCTGAGATTATTCTTGGGAAATTACAAAGACAAATGAATACTCTTTCCATATCACATCAAGGACCGTCTACTTCAAGAAGTGATGATAATCAAGAAACTAGTGGAGGGATCCTCTAGGGGGTTCCTCCTAATTTAAAAAACAATCCAGGAGCTGCTCAGGAAACAAGACAAAAAATAGAAATTTCTCAAATGAACAGAACCATCAGACATATGAAAAATGAGATCACTAGGCTAAAAAGAGCCAAAATTTTTGTTCCACCAAATCAATATACAAGAGTTCCACTACAAGATCAAAGAGTAAGAAATGATATAAATAAAGAACATAGATCAATGGCACAAAGTGCCAAATCCTAATGTTGTGGTATTAGAAGAGAATATGGAAGAAGAAAGATTTGATTTTTTTTTATCAAGAAGAATACATCACACAAGATGAGGTTTTAGAGTCAGTACAGATGGATGAAGGCACATCATATTTTTTACATTTTTGATGAAAAAGAAGATCTAGATTATTCATAAGATAATGTTGTCCATACTAGAGAACAAGTGAATAAATTCAAGACAAAGGAAGCACCTGAAAAATAAAAAGTGAAAGAAAATATTGCAGAACCAACAAAGCAACAAACAATTACTAGTCAAGAAAATAATCCAGTACAAATGAATTATAATGTGACTGATGACTTATCCAGACTCAGAATTACCTTGCCCTTCATGGAGGTGGTGAAGATACCACAACAAATATACAATATTTTGAAGATACTTGATGATTCAAATACGAGAATAAAAGTTGTTGTCATGAATACCAAACAACAACAAAAAAATGTTTCATCAGTTAGGCCAAGGGGTGAATTCCCACCATTCTACATATCCATAAAAAATTACGACTTTATATTACATAATTATCTGGTTTATAGTGGATCTACCAACAATATCATGCCTCTATCAATCATGGAAGCACTGGGAATGGGATGTACAAAGTACTATGAGACTAGGGAAATTATATATGCCATTGATTTAAGAAAGTTCCAAGCCTATGGTGAAATAAAATATTTATGTGCATGGATACGTGAAACACCTCACATTACAACAACTTTCACTATTATAGTTGTGGATTTTCCTCCAGCATATGAAGTTGTATTATGAAGAGACTTATGTTCATTAATTGGAGGATATATTATGAATGATCGAAGTTGTACGATGCTTCCTAATAAATATGGGACAATGGTTAGGGTCCCTTGAGAAAATAGAAAGCCTATATCTTTCAAGAAGAAAGAGAACGAATTAATGTAGAATTATATTGATGCTATAATAATAAATTATGTTGTTCTCAATCTAAAACAAATTAACCCTCTTAAGCAAGAAGAAGAAAATTGTTTTCGGGGTTTCTGGAAGATGTCATTTGATGGTGCCTATTCTAAGTCTAGAAATGGGGTAGGGATCATTTTTAAAAGCCCTCAATCTGGTATCTATCCACATGCCATAAAATTGGAGCTTCCATGTACCAATAATGAAGAATAATATGAAGCAATAATACAAGGAATGATTCTTGCACTACATATGAGTGTAGAAAATTTGGGGGTAACTAGTGACTTAGAATTAGTTATAAACCATATAAAAAAGAATTATATAATCAAGAAAGAAAAGATAAAACATTATGCAAAAATAACATGTGAACTCATGGACTCGTTTAACTCATTTGATATCTCTTTCACTCCTCGAGATAAGAATCAAAAGGTTGATTCATTGGTAGTTGTTGCATCTCTCTTCAACCTAGATGATTATGAAAATCAAAGTACATTTCAAGTTAAAATATTTTCCCAGCCTTTGAATACTTGATAATCAAGACTATTTGCAAGTCTTAAAAAATGATTAGCATGTTGTTTTTTTCATAGTTATTAATTCAACAATTTCAAATGATTCTTTTGAAATCCTTGGTGATCAAATTATGGTAGCTTTCTCAAAATATTGTGTCAGTTTGGAATCTCTTTTTACAAGGGATGATCAAACATAAATCCTAGATCTAAAAGAAGTGGTATCTGTTAGGAAATTTCAATAAACAAAAAATATCAACATTGGTACACATGATTCTCCCAAGTATATAAATCTTTGTACTAGTTGTACAATTGAAAAAATTGATCAATACACTTCTTTGTTCAAGGAATTTTAGGATTTTTTTTCCTGTATTCATGACGATTTGAGTGAATATGATAGGTCTATTTTTCAACACATTATACCACTTAAAGAAGGATCAAATCCTGTTAATAAAAAATTAAGAATGATAAATCCTAAGTTGAAGCCTTTAGTAAAAATGGAACTAGAAAAGTTGAACAAGGTTGGAATAATTTTTTCTGCTCAAACATTCATAATGGCTCTCAAATCTTGTTATAGTCAGAAAAAGAGTGGGGGAATTCATCTTTGTGTAAAATTCATAGACCTAGAAAGAGAAAGCATCAAAGATAGCTACCCACTCCCTAACATGGAGATGTTGTTACAACAAGTTACTAGTTCGATCTTAATGTCTACGTTGGATGTTTTTTTTAGATATCACTAGGTAATTGTTGCTAAGGAGGATAGACCTAATACCACTTTTCTTACACCATGGGAAACTTATGCTTATGTTCACATTCCTTTTGGGTTGAAGAATGCAGGTGAAACATTTCAAAGAACAATGGATCATGGTTTTAAAGATTTGATTTAGAAATTTATGGTATACTTTCGAGATAATTTGACTATTCATTCAAAATTAAGAAAAGAGCATATCAAACATCTAAGATAAGTTTTTGCATGTTTCATATTGTATGGAATATCTTTGAATCCTAATAAATGTTTGTTTGCAATGTCAAAAGGAAAACTTTTGGGTTACATAGTAAGTAAAGAAGGGATATATATATATATATATATATATATATATCAAGGACATTAATGATCTGAGTCCTCTAACATTTAAGAAGGGGTTACAATATTTTTTTGGTAAGATAAACTTTGTACGAATATTTTTTCTAGACTATGTGATACTTTTGAAGCCAATTAACATATTGCTGAAGAAAGAACAAAAATTCAAATGGACTCAGGAAATTCAAGCACATTTACGAGAATAAAGAATACAATCACTGTTGATCCATTTCTCTTTATCCCAAACTTTGATAAATATTTCATATTATTTTCATTTGTTTCAAAATAAACTATTACTTCCATATTGACACAAAGGAATTCAAAAGGAGAAGAATTACCAATAAGTTTTATGAGCAAAACATTACATGATTATGAACTAAGATACACAGAGATAGAAAAACAAGCCCTCTCTTTGGTTAAATAAGTATCTCATTTCAGGACATATATCTTATCATCTCATGTCATATATTATGTCCCGATCTCTTCAATAAAGATATTGCTTAATAAATAGCTAAGAGAAGGAAAATGGGAAAATTGAATTTCCAAATTCCAAGAGTATGATATCAAAATCAAGCCTCTAAAAGCAGTCAAGGGATAATGATTATAAAATTTAATGACATGAATTGATGCAGTAAATCTAGATATATCTATTTCATCAGGGTCATCATTGTCAATGTTAGAATGGTATAAAACATAATCTTTTATTTTAAGTCTGGTTAGTTTCCCATTGGTATGTATTTAAAAGAAAGAATATTATTCAAAATCAAGGCCAATCAATATGTATTAGTTGTTGAAGTTTTGTTTTAGAGAAATTTTGATGGAACATTATTAATATTTATCGATTCCACAAAGGATCAAAAGGTTCTACAAAAAATTCATAAAGGTATTTGTGGTAGAAATTTTGCACCCTCAACAACTGCCCATATAATCATGAGAAAAGGCTATTATTGTCCCACCATTTTTAAAGATTCCTACTCAATTATCAGAAAATGCATTTATTGTCAAACAATTTCAGGAAAGATGAAGAAAGCAACAATTCCATTGCATCCTATAACAATCAAAGATCCTTTTACACAATAGGGTTTTGATGTTATTGGACCAATCAATCCAAAATCCAACAAAGGTCACTCCTATATTCTTACTGCAACTGATTATTTCACAAAATGAAAAGAAGATGTACCTACGAAAAAGGATTATTCTGAATAATTGATTACCTTCCTCAAGAATAATGTTTTGTAAATACTTGGAGTTCTAGAAAAACTTATAATTGATAATGGATCAATTTTCATTGGTTCAAAATTCACAAAATTTTGTGGGGAATACGGTATCATCATTGGGAAATAATCAAATTACTATCCTCAAGGGGATGGTTTGGCTGAGTCCATGAATAAAACATTGATCCAGATTATCAAAAAGGTAATTACTATAAAGAAGAGGAATTGGCATATAAATTTGATTGATGCATTATGGGCTAGTAGACTTACACCAAAAGACAGTACATGGTTGTCACCATATACCCTAGTATATGGAAATGAAGTAAAAATGCATATTTATTTGGAATTAAATGCCTCGACTTCTGTTGTGAATACATAAAATGTTGAACAAGTTCCCCCCCTACAAAGAAGGTATTATCAGTTGATACATTTGGAAGATCAATGAAGTGAGACATTAATAAACATGAGTCAAAGACAATAGACCATCAAAAGACATTTTTATCAAAGTGCATCAACAAAGGATTTTCAAAAGAGTTAGTTGGTGTTGGTATGGAATAAGGCAAAAGAAAAACCATCCCTGCATACAAGGTTTGAAGCGCTTTGGATTGGTCCTTATATGATTGAAAAATTTCTTGGGTACAACTATTATTTGTTAAGATACATGAAAGGCATAGTCCATATGTTTCCAATCAATGGGAAACACCTTAAAATATTTTTCTCCTAAAAAATTCTCAGTCACAATCTGTATATAGTTTTCCATTCTTTTACATATTTCTTAAGTCTTTGTTTTCTCAGACTGAATCCATTACCCAATGATCAAGATTCTAGATTCTTAGCAACCCACAGGGGGTTACTGTCCCATAGTTGGAGTCAGTTGTTTATACTCAAATGCGATAAAATTTGTGCAATCTCTCTTGTATATTATTTTCAATTCTTCCCCACACTTAGAAAATTTTTGATGTTGTTGTGGGTTCATCTAGCCTTGTTCAAACTTTTGTGACCCAAAAAATATACCTTTAACTTTTGTCGCCCACATCACCTATACTTAGAAATTTTTCAAAAACAAATGACACCAAAAGTCTAGGGCACGTCCTTGATCATTTCGTCTGTACCTATAACCCCGCCATCCCAATCCAATTTTAATACTTATTTTTTTTTCAAGTGTTACTCACCACAAGCCCACGATGATTTTATGATTTCCATTTACTCTACCCTTTACCGAACAATATTGTTTCCCTTCCATTCCATTACCTCACCACTTCATTGTCCCAATTATTTGTTACCTTGTGACAATATGTGTATTTTCTTATCATGTTCTCTGATGTACATTTAATACACATCTCCCGAAAATGACTAAAACTAGTTAAGTGTTAAAAGTCGTTAAAATCGTCGATCATCTCGAGACAACTCCTTGTTAATTTTAATATTAATTTGTATTAATGATTATTGAGTAAAAATCCCAGGAGTGTATTGAGATAAACAAATGTATTTTGATAATAACACTTTGAAAAGAATTATACATTAATCTGTCATCTTGATTAAGTATGACAACCCCGAGAAAGGAACAATTATGTTGAGATACTATCAACCTACTTGGATGAGAACACATATTTTAGTGGTCATGAGAATACATATATTACTCTTCATTACCACTTCCAGAGAAGAGTTCAAACAAGATTTAGATGTTAGGAATTGCATTAGTAGGAGTTGATTTCATGGTGCATTGATAAATTTGACAAGAATCATAGAATTATTTATTTACAAGGGGAATTGCCTATTTATTTAGCCCCTTCAGTTTTTAAGAGGATGCTAAGATTCCTAGAGTCGACGATAAATTTCAAAATCCCTGAAGCTGAAAATTATTGACGATAAAGAATGAAGGATTAGAGCTTCTACAATATATCTCAAAGACCCAACAATTATTCTAGAGGACCTTTCAAGCATTTAGGTGAGTTCATTAAAAAATACATATCGAGAAATGAAGCAGTTATTCACTAGAGTAGTTGGAAAAGAGTCTATGAATACTATTCTCAAGATCACTTTATATATATTGTATTTTTCAATTCATGAAAATGCAACATTTGATTGCACAAGGATAATTTCCAATAAATTATCGTTTCAGTTGGGAAATTTTAGAAAAAATATATTTTTTTACATGTCCTCGTACTTCATTTTCGCCATTACATACTGTCACATCTTCAAAGGATTGCCTTTGGCTAAGCAGGTCAATTGTAAACTCGACCTTGTTTGAATGTGGTATCCCGCATGCTGGAAACATAAGGCGACATACCACTTCTATGAAGTGAACAATGCATTCATTTCTTCTTTTAAAAATAACATTCATGGACCAAGTACATATAGATTGTCTCTAGAAGCAACATCATTCTTAGATAAGAGAGGAAGTTTTCAAGCCATGGATAATTTCAGTATTATCAAGCTCTACTACTCTAGTGATAAACCCTTATATTTTCAATATTATGTTTCTGATAAGATATTTGTATTTGAAATATGCAAGCAATATAAATTTTGGGCTCATTGTTGATACTGAGAGGGGGGTGAATTAGTATCAAGTACAATTTAAAAAACATTTAAACTTATACTTAAACCATTCAATTATATCCAATGAGCAATGAACAATAGTATAAGAGTTACATCAATACACCACAATACACCATGCACAATATATGAGAAATAATCAATAGTTATTGGTTAAGGGAAGTAATGACTTCCAAAGGTAGCGACAACTTACAAATATAAAGGGAGGGATAAAAATCCAAGAGGAACATACAATCCTCCAATATCAAGAGAGGGTTGACCTCTCCATCCTTTCCCCTTCCTTCCACCCAAGAATATATGAGAGATAATAAAACTTTACATTAAATAATCACCATCAACCAACCATCACATAGAGCCTGCTAATGCTTCCTAAGAATTCTTCAACTTCTATAATTCTTCAATTATTGAAATACTATGATCCTGTATATAATATTAATCAATGTATTCTATGAAACTCATCCAAGTTTCACTCCTTGAATCCTCCCCAAAAAGAAGTTATAGAAATAATGATAGATTTTATTCAATTCTGGTTTATTCAGGAGAGCGAACTTGTACAGAATTCCCCGCACTCAATATTTAACATCGGATTCTGAAACTCGTACAAAAGAAACTATAGTCAGTACTATTTCCAATGCAATTTGTCCCACTTCATTTATATTCTATATGAATAAGTTATGGTTGTTTTACCCGGAACACCTGTTTATTGACTAGCTTCAGGATTGGTCAAAAACCCTATCTTCCACATAGTGTATCTCCATAATTATAGCGAATAAAGAGATAAAGATTTTACCATAGGTACCTTGATATGTCTTCTAAATACCATATCAATTTCACCATCTGAATCGTTCTAGAATTTTTTTTATAGATAAAATGGTAAGATGACTTGAAAATAACATACCTTAGAACACATCACCAAAAGACTTCATTCTCCCTTGAAATCTGGCCTTCTTTACTTCCGATTTCCTCTGAAATTAAACTTGTGTATAAAATGAATGTATAATGATATTTATTTATACCATTTATGTCACTTCCTTTTAACATTAGTGTTGACCTGACACTTTCCTATTTTGTAATTCTTTTCTTTAATTATCTTCAAGGCCTACATGTACTTCTTCAATTCACTTTGTCATCTTCAAAAATTCATTTCTCCTTAACCATGAGGATCCACATGTCGTGCCACCTACCACTGGAAACAACATGATGTATACTATCCATCCATGGGTTTTTTTTCTGCATGTACATTGTCCTTCTTGTCCAAATACCTTCATCAATCTTGCAGTCCAAAGCCAATGACTAGTGTTGACATCAATGACAACAACCAATATTCCAACAATATCCCCCTTTTTCATTGATGGAAACACTCATTCTCCCCCTATCATCATGATCCCAATTTCTCTCCCCCTTTGAAATCAATGGAAAAGGGTAGGGCTTCTCCCCCTGAGTTTAATGACAAAAGGTAACTCTCTTCTTTGGGGCTGCTCCCCCTGAACATGTGGCACTCAATAACACTTCATCCTTATTTTTGGTCTTTGGGACTTTTTCTTCCTTGGAATCCTTTTGTGTGGCTTTTTTCTTCTCTATATTCTTCATGTCT
>JASDQU010244241.1:151664-169188 GCA_032191745.1 Picea mariana
TAATGTGCTAGGGGATTGGGCTAAGTGTGGATAGTATGAATGCTTTGTGCATGGTGTGTGGGACACTTGCAGAGCTAAGTGAAAGAGGATGTAAGAGGCTTGTGTGAGGCTTGGTGTTGTGACCTAACTCGGGGAAGGAGGATCTAGCAAGGTGTGCGTAGATCTCTTGTCCTCTGTGGAGTATGATTTTGGTGTTATGTGTCTGTAAGAAGATTGACAGAAGATAATAAAGAAGAGAAGAGTTGGTGGATGTAGCCCTAGGTCGAGGGTGAACCACGTATATCTTGTGTTATGGTTGCTTTGTGCATTGTGGTTTTTTTATTGTTCATATTATTAATGCTTAGTGCAGCAATGTATGCTTAGATGGATATGATATGATAAGCTTAGTGCTTAATATGTGAATGAATGTTAGATCTAATTTGTTTCCTTATGCTAAGTGCTTATATGTGGTAGATCTGAGTAAGTACTGCACCGCTCTATAATTAGGGTTTTACCTGCGAAGTAAATATTGATTGAATACTGATGAATGATAATTGCTAAGTTCTTTCTTAGAGTATTGTAATCACAGATCTATGTCCCAGCTAGGTTGCAGACATGAGTCCTACAACCACCCTTGCCTCTACCTCGGGTGAGACTTCATTTGCTTCGTAAGTGTTGTTGAAAGGGTCGGTAGTTAGGGTTTTGTTGGTGTGTTGTTGAAGCGTTGAACCCTGGGTCTTCCCCTGTGCCAACAAATGGTTCCATTGTCAAGACCTGAAACCGTGATTGTTGGGAACTGAGGAAAAGAAATAAATCCTTGTGCATAGATCTGTTGCTTTAGTGCACAGTACTCTACTTGACTTATGAAGCTCTGTATTAAGAAAAGAGGTAAGATCTGAAATCTTTGTGCTCTAATAGAGGTAAAGTGAAATTTTTTTACTAAGAGGTAAGATCTGTAAGCTGTGTGCTTTGTTAAAGGTAAGATAAGTGGAAATTTTTGTTTCAAAAATATGGATCTAGGTATGTTATGTCCTAGTCTGAAAAGTAGGGCACATCTAGACGAAAGAAGGTTTGATATGGGTAGATATAATAATGAAAGATATGTTATTCCTATGCATAGAAAGAATGATTGGACTGACAAATGGATGCAGGATCCTAGGAAGAATTTTGTGCAGGTTAGGTACTATGATCCTAGTGCGCAGTACAAGAAAGGTTGGGGATCATTTAATAGAAAGAGAGGATTAACTCTTTGTTATAGTTGCAGAAGACTGGGCCGTCTTGCTAAGGATTTTCCTGATAGAAGACCTAGTTGTCTTTGTTGTAAAGCTGTGGACCATGAAGTTTTGGATTTCCCTAGAATGATTGATAAGGTTGAAAGAATGAATATGTGACAAGAAAACCCTAAGGAAGGCCAAGAAACTGAGACCGTGGTAGAATCCCAGAAAGAATCAAAGACTGTATTACTATGAATGAAAGAAACCCTAAATAATCACAAAGATATCAACTTATCAAAGATCTTCAAAGAAAAAGAGTTTATAGAAGCAAGAATAGGAGACTTTGACATAGAATGTGTTTTGGATGATGAAACACATGTGAATATCATGATAGAAAGAACCTGGGAAATTTTAGGAAAGCCTGTTATGATTCCTTCATTGGGAGGAATAGGATTATTTAGAGGAAAAATGATAACCCTATGTGGAAGACTTACCCAAACCTCTATGATTGCTCATGGAACTTGACAGAGGAATAATTTGAGGTTGTTAAATTCATTGAGAATAGTGCCCCATTTTCTATGTTATTAGGAAAACCCTGGATTAAGAAAGATCAAACCCGAAGAAAAGAAGAGGAAGCTCTAGAACAAAAAATGAAAGAATTAAAATATGTCATGACTAGGAGGATAGCCCACTTGATCGAATAACAGGAGAACAGGTCTAAATTGTTCATAACCAGAAACTTGGATGTCGAAGTTGAAAGAACACAAGAAGACTTGAAACCCATGTTCGTGCAAAAGAGTAGAGCACCTACCCCAGACATAGAAGAAGTATTACCCTTGAACCATATTAAATACCATCAACAGCGTGAAGTTATTATGCCAAGAGAAGATAAGATTCAAATTGGAAAAAGGAATACCGAGACACGGATCACAGGGAAGAAGGATAGAAATCTCAGCAAGAAGAAAGCAAAGTTGGAGAAATTATAGGAAGTTCTCGAGAAAACTTTGCAGAAGGAAGGTCTCCAAAATTTGAACTTCGTCGGAATATCAGATTAGCTCAGATAGGCACTTCACCATGGAAGATAAATATAACCATTGGAGGCATTATGATCGTTAGACCGATGCCCTCGAACGAATAAGAAAGGAGTTATGCCCTCGAAGCTCGCCATCGGACAGTTGGGACCACATCGTAACGGACATAACTGCATTGATGAAGGCTTCTTGTCCGTTGGAGGGACCCGTTACATCGCTGTCTATTTATCCCATCAAGCGTTGCACCGAGAACACTTTTGCCAATTGTGATTATCTGAGCTCATAGAGAACTAGTTGATTTCGCGCAGTGATCATTTGAGACCTTGCCATCCGTTCTGTTGCAGTGAGTATTTGATTATCATCATGAGATATCCGATCTCGAGCATGCATGTCGGACAAGATCAGCACTGTGGAAAAGTCAGTAGAGGAATTTTTAATCGATATAATGGCAGAGAGAGTGATGTTTGTAAGAGTTTAAGCCTCATCGACAAGAGGAGTGCAAGCCTCCCGATCGACTGCTCATAGATCTGGACCATCCCAAGTTGTAGATGAGAAAATAACCAAGAATAGAGATGACTTAGCGAATGCAAAGTTAATCCCATCCATCCTTCCCGACTACATCCCACCTCTGGCCAGTGTGGTGAGTCATGATAGTGTCCCGAGGGACTTCGACTACACAGTCATCATGGCATACCTCCCGAAGGGAATACAAGCAGTCAGACCGCAATTGGAGAGGATTACAACTCTAAAGATCAGTGACTATAATATAGGAGATCGCAAGACCTACGGCATGCTCGCACCCCATAAGTACTTGACCAAAATGAAGGGAAAGAAATTGAAGATCATTCCCCAGACACCGGGAGGTTAACGCGTGCGTTAAACTCCTACTGTCATTCTTCCATGGTGGTTACTTATGGCTAGACAGATGCATCACCGTCTATCCGACGTTGATCCATAGGATCATCGGATTAATCATGCAAGGACTTGACCCAAAGGAATTTTACCCAGGGAAGGTTGCAGATCGTGCCCTGGCATAGAGGATTAAAGATGCCTATGGAGATGTAGAGAAGGGGACGCGAGGCTACAAGGTAGCCTCCATTCAGAATCGTGTAGTGCACCTTGCTTTCCAATTGATTGTTGGTAAGCTAGTCTGAAAGAACAGACCCATGCAGGTCATAGGGTTTGTTGTTGACCTCATAGGAAAGTGTGTGGAGGGATTACAGATGAACTGGGCTAGTTACTTAGTCAACCAGCTAGAAGTGGATTGTTTCGAAGCTCAAGATCAGGGTTATGAGTTCCACTTTCACTGGCTCCTGATCCTCATCGCGTTTACAACTTGGGAGATGCTAGAAGGTGTGACCTTTGAGCCGCTTGCTGCGAAGTTCACCACGCTCTAGTATTCGAGCAATATGGGAAAACAATGGCAATCGAATGTAGTATTCCATACCTACTACCTGCAGCTGAAAAGGGCTATCAATTTTTTCCCTCGTATGACATCAAACACTCTGGACAGGTTCAGTCCCCTTATGAAGTTTCGTGCAGATAGGCATTGTATATATATTTCACTGCGCACGCAGGCAAGAGTAAAGAAGAGATTCAGTCATACTATAACCTCACCGAGGAGGACCTGGAAGAAATCACTAAGGAATGGCCCATAGAGTTCCTTATACCATTCGACAAGACATAATTGTTCGACCCAAACCTCATTGGAAGCCCGGTGGTTACCCGTGAAGAGTATGATGCACCCAGTAGTAGCAAAAGAAAGAAGAAAGAAGATGTACAAGAGCTGAGCAGTGCCTCGGAAGAGACTGCTTCAAATTCACCTGGTGAAGGAGGAGGTGACGAAGTGGACAAAGAATAAAAAGAAGCGGAATAAGATAAGCAGAAGCAAGGTGAAGTAACACCACCACAGAATCCCCCTGATGACGCAGATCCATTGAAGAAAATAAAGGTTTCCCCCACGAAACCTACATCACAGAAGAAGTCCAAAGAAATTAAGCTGAAGCTACAGACTATGCTCACGGTTGATGACTTAGACTTCATTATAATAGTTGTATCAGACGCCTCAAAAGACATTTTGCAGAGAAAAGAAGCAAAACAAGAGGCTATGTATGATAGAATTGAGACAAAGCTAAGAGGTGTTCAGCAAGCCCTTCAATCTATCCATGCAGCATCCACTGTGCCCCCGTCCTCAGATGAAACAAAGTTGGGAGACGAGCCTACCCAAATCCATCAAATAGCCAATGCGACCAAAGCTAGACTTTATCGTGCCCGGGAAGAGAAAGAACATGCCACAGTGGCCTTGAAGCAAGCACAAGAGGAGGTGATAGAGCTACGCAGGGTTGCACAGCAAGAGAAGGCTTCCCTCCAAACAAAATTAGAAGAGGAGAAAGCACAAATCCAACAAGAGAACTAACAGCTGCTCGCGGAGCAAATTGGAGTAAAAGAAGCAGTCAGTAGAGAACTTTCCTCTGTGATGGGCTTAGAGAAAAAGGAGGAAGACCCAGTGGAGCATCAAGTACTGAATATTGTTGAAGCCATTCAACAGCTTCAATAGAGAATAATAGATCTAGAGCTACAAATAGTTCCAAACACTCTCCAGGACGTGCACGATCAAAGAGAAGAAATTTCTTGGAGCACAGTTGATAGAATGAAGACCTTCACCATGGAATGTAAATAGATCAATGATTGCAGTGCGCAGACTTATGAATGACTTAGTGAGGATCCTGAACTAAAGACATTGGATTCGCAACTCCAGGAGGAAAAGAAGAAAGAAACAATAGTATAGGCACACTTGAAGCTCTTATCAGTAGTTTACAGAATGAAAATATCCCAGGATCAACACATTTTTAAACAACAAGTCCATACCATACAGAGCAAATTCATGGAAGTGACTCAAAGGCTCCCGCCAGTCTAGGATGCAGCTTGCCAACTATTTGAGGAGATTGAAGGACAAGGAGTAGAACTAGAAAAATTAATCACTACAGTTGAGCAACGCTTGGAAGGACCTGTGAACGAGGTAGTTCTTCGGGAGTTTTTCGACCAGGAGGCCTTGGCACAACAATAGTTCGAAGCAGTTTGAGCTAAGCTTGAGTATTTTGAGGTAGAACTAACTAGAGCAGAGTGACTCGAGATGATTCATCGGTGAGTTTTGGGGGCATGTTGGCCCTTGACCAATTTTTGGAGATCCTTGGTCACTTTTGACCTATTTTGGGACTTCGACAGGCTGTCGAAGGTGTAGCACAAGTCAAAGCGAAGATCACGGGATCTTGACCAATTTTTAGGGAATTTTTGGGTGTTGGGCTTATGTAACGGGTATGGGATGCCGGCCCATGGGTTTACCCATGTTTTGGCCCTTTTTTAATGTATAAATAGATATCTAGGTGAAGTAGGAAGAGGCTAATGTGTTAGGGGATTGGTCTAAGTGTGGATAGTATGAATTCTTTGTGAATTTTGTGTGGGACATTTACAGAGCTAAGTACAAGTGCAAGAGGATGTAAGAGGCTTGTGTGAGGCTTGGTGTTGTGACCTAACTCAGGGAAGGAGGATCTGGCAAGTTGCACACAGATCTCATGTCCTCTGCGGAGTAGGATTTTGGTGCTATGTGTATGTAAGAAGCTTGATAGAAGATAATAAAGAAGATAAGAGTTAGCGGACGTAGCCCTAGGCCGGGGGTGAACCATGTATATCATGTGTTATGGTTTCTTTGTGCATTGTGGTTGTTTTATTGTAATTATGATTAATGCTTAGTGTAGTAATGTATGCTTAGATGGATATGATATGATAAGATTAGTGCTTAGTGATGTGAATGAATGTTATATATAATCTATTTCCTTATGCTAAGTGCTTAGATGTGGTAGATTTGAGTAAGTACTACGTTGCTCCGTAATTAGGGTTTTACTTGCGAAGAAAATATTGATTGAATATTGATGAACGGTAACTATTAAGTGCTTTGTTAGAGTATTGTAATCACAGATCCATGTCTCGGCTAGGTTTTAGACATCTGAGTCCTGCAACCACCCTTACCTCTACCTCGGGTGAGACTTCATCTTCTTCGCAAGTGTTGCCGAAAGGGATGGTAGTTAGGGTTTTGTTGGTGCGTTGTTGAAGCGTTAAACCCTGGGTCTTCCCCTATGCCAACACCATCGGTTCAGTTTCAGGTTTTAGGTCGATGGTAAATTCCATGTTGGCTTCGGGTGACACACCTGGTAATTCTTCTGGGAATCATGTCTGCAAACTCTCGTACTACCAGAAGTTCTTCTAATCCTTTCGCCACGCCCTTGATGTTCACCGTTAAGTATGCATATAACTTGCATCCTTTGGTGTTCTCTCTTGTAGTTGTAGGGAAGGAATTAACTTTGGGGATAATCCTTGTTTCCTTCCTACAATCACACTTCTCTATCCTTCATTGTCGATCCAACTCAACCGCCTCATCTTACCGTTGAGTATCGCATCATGTGATTCCCACCAGTCTCTACTGACACTGTCGTCATAAAATATTAATATCGTGACATAGGTCAAACTTCATTACACTATCCCCAGGCTAAAACGATAGTTCATACCCCTTCCTTCAACCATCCGGTTGGTACCTGAAGTGACATTGACAAATCTAAACTCGTCATGTTGAATTCCCTTACCCAAATCCCTTCAGCATGATACTAGAATTAGAGCTCTCTGTAGCACCGGGGTCTAACAAATACTAAAATTTCATTTGGTGTTGCCACTTGATGCCTCGGGCACAATGGACTGGTGCTCGGCCTAGCGGTTATTTACCGTGGTCATGAATCTTATGGGATTTTCCCATCTCCGCCATGGTAGTGTTTCCTGTTGACTCAGCCGCTCTGGCCCCTTTCAACCTGACAGTCTTCCTGGTAAGGTGACTCTCCACATGTCCATCTCCCAACTCCGATCTAGTACTCCTGGCCCCAGAATAGAAGTTGTTGGTCCACCAACCTAAGATCTAGGTCTATTTTTCTAACAAGCCTAAACGACGGCTGATAGCGGTGTTGTTGTGGATCTGGTGGTCCTCTGTAGGGAGCCCTCTATTGAGGAACCTATTGTCAAAGTGTCGTGAACAAGGTTCCTATAGATGTATCTCGATACCAAGATGTCTGGTTTGGCCGACGTTTGATGCTATTGCATAGCAGATGTTGTCAGTCACAACGGTCTTATAGGAGTCCTGCCAGGACTCCCGCAGTCAAATATTCCTTATCTAAGAGGCCTACTGGATTGCATTGTGCAACGTTCGAGGAATTTATATTCTCACCTTCACATGAAAATTGGAGTTAAGATCAGTCATGAACTTGTTGATCTCCATCTTTTCCCTAGGTCTATTTTTCTAACAAGCCTAAACGACGGCTGATAGCGGTGTTGTTGTGGATCTGGTGGTCCTCTGTAGGGAGCCCTCTATTGAGGAACCTATTGTCAAAGTGTCGTGAACAAGGTTCCTATAGATGTATCTCGATACCAAGATGTCTGGTTTGGCCGACGTTTGATGCTATTGCATAGCAGATGTTGTCAGTCACAACGGTCTTATAGGAGTCCTGCCAGGACTCCCGCAGTCAAATATTCCTTATCTAAGAGGCCTACTGGATTGCATTGTGCAACGTTCGAGGAATTTATATTCTCACCTTCACATGAAAATTGGAGTTAAGATCAGTCATGAACTTGTTGATCTCCATCTTTTCCATGCTCATATGCGGGTCATGCCGAAGTAGCTCCATAAATATGGTATCATAATCCGACACCATACGACCACCCTGTCGTAAGGTGTTGAAATCATCGAGTTGGTGCTCCATGAATTCCTTTGACCATTATTTATCTCGGAATCATTCCTCAAACCGCTCCCATAACATGGCTTCGAAGGCCATGTTTAGCCGAGGTAGGAGTGTCTTCCTCCATAGAAGAGTGTTCCCCTTTAGCTGAAGACCACCTATGCGGACCTTCATGTTGGAGGTCGAAATCGCGAAGCACGAAGCACAGCACCTAGCTCTCCATCCATGCCTCAACGACTGAGTCATCCATGGCACTCATGGACTCAAGAAATTAACCCTCTTGAGTTTTCTGTGAAAGCTACCAGTATTGGTTGGGGCACGTTGTGGACCCTCAGGGGTATAAGCGCCCTAGCCTTATCTCAGCATAGACGATTAGTCAAGGCCTCTAGCATTCCCCTGGAAGGACCTTGTCAGACCCAACGCATCCCACGCGGTAATCCACTCATACTCAAGACTTGTTCTTCTCCTTGGGGGTTGGACCCCTCTGGCGCGGGTGCTACTGGAGGCGTCGGGCCTCCTTCCCTAGCACCACGTCACAAATCTCTACGACGTCCTCTAACCATGATTACTGCAAGGACAGGTTAATAATTCCATTAGTGTTGAGTAAAAAAAAATCAAGGGATTAATTCAGTGGAAGGCATAGATATCCACAGTCACAGGGTTGAACTAGCTCTGATACCATATGTAACGACCCCATCATTACGACAACCAAGAGACAACAATAAGAATTTTTTTTTTTAAAGTGGCGTTAGGAAAATTAAAACATCATAATGAACATTCAACATTGTCGACACCTCAATCCATCAATCCTAAACATTAATTAACATGGCGCACGAGGAATCATTTGCAGAACTTGTCATAAATCATATCATTTTCTATTTGCGCAAGAAGTCTGAAGTATACAACAATCATTCATTAATAATTTAATGGTGCAATAAAACTTTTTAATTCATCATTCGTTAGTATATTAATGATGCCAACTAGGGTTGATAATCCATCATATGACCACATAAGAGGATGCACAAGGTAAGCGATTGTATACATAGGTTGTGCAAGGAAATCTAATCACCAACATATAAATCCATCATGTGCAAGTAGTATAAAGTCTCTAATCAATCCTTATACCAAGGGTCCACTGTGTGCGAGGAGTCTAGGGTCTAAAATTAAACATTACTTTAAAAAAACCAATGCGCGCAAGGTTTCCATCCCATTAATGCATTAACCCACATCAATAATTCGAGGTGCAAGATGAGTCAGTTTTATTTCGCAAGGTGCGAGTGAATAAAATAAAAGAATCAGTCATACTTCGATAAAATTGRAGGACACAATAATCAYCCAAGCCATCCAATCAGACAACACCTATAATCGGAGGCACAATAGAGAACTATAATTAAGTCCTCAACATTAATAAATTATAACAGCACAGATAGTATAAGGATAATTGTTGATATCAATAACAACCAAACATTAACAATATTCTTCTATTAAAATTGGTACTCAAACTTAGTTGAAACTTGGAAATCAAGAGGTGACAATATAATGCAATGACTCTTTATATTGCACTAGCTCTATAAAATTTTGATCTTTCATATTGTGTTATGTTTTTTGTTTTTAACATCATGCATCTATTCATGAGAAAATCCTTTGGTACTAAGCTACCAAACTCAATAACATCTCTATTCTAAATATAATTTTAAACAATTTCCATCACATACTATGAAAACATTTTGTTCAAGAATTTTAAGTTGTTCTTATGCACTTTTAAACCATGTTCAAATTTCACACTCTTGCTTAGTATTGGCAATGAAATGGAGTTAAAAATTTTGAATAAAGCCTTGATTATAATTGGAAATGTTGTTGACACCCCTTTTGATACATCTAGAATACTATGCAACTACCTTACAACTTTATAAAAATCATAACATCTTGAACAGATGCGGTCAAACTTCAATGAACAGATGTAGTCCTATTTATTTTTGCATTGAATGTAGAAATAATTTATTTTTCCAAGGTGATTAAAAACAATGCATGTCCATCTAACATTAATAACAACAAAAATGGATTCCTATTTTATATTCAATGGATTTATTCCAATTCAATATTAAATGATCAATATTGGTTTTCAATTCAAAACAATGAAGAGTTATAAATAATCCTAAAAATGACATTGAATATCCAATTGCTAACTCTACACTTAAGGAAATTCAAGGAATTTAAATCAATTCTAAACTAATAAAATAATTAACTAGAATTCATGACCAATGTAATGACCCAGTAACGCCAGGTGGGAAACACAGAGAACTAAATCATGGCTGAGATGAGGGAGACCACCGATCACAGGCTTTCAAACGAAAAACACAGAGTATAGAGTATCAATCGATGGAAAAAGATACACTGATTCGTTGAGAAGATGTAAGAATAGTCATTGGGTCAAGAAAATGTAGTCATCGAGTAGTGATAAATGAAATGATGAGCATTGAATAATAATAACTGCTGGCAGAAAGGAGACCGTCGAGCAATGATAAAACAAAATGATGAGCATTGAAAATAGTAACTCCTGGCAGAAAAGAGACCACCAAGCAGTGATAAAACGAAAAACAAGAACGTGAATAAGTGTGGAGTTGTTCCTTTCATGCTATATATATAATATAATAATGAGAATAATGCCTGCTCCAATCAATGTAAATAAATGACCTATGACCTATATCCATTCGACCCTTGGTTTACGTTATCAAAAGAAAATATTTCTAAATGAGTTGAGTGGAGTAGCTTAGCGGCTGGCGGTCGGTGCACGTTACCCATGTTACCTAAGTCTGAGTGGGTAAATAAAATTTCACATGACCCAACCCTTTTCATCCCTGGCATAAAAGAGACCATCGAGTAGAGAAAAACGTAGAGGATGAACCCGAATTTGTGTGCAATTCAAAAAAAGAGGGATTGGGAAAAATATAATTCTCAAGGAATCCTCCAGTCCATGAAGAACATACACCATCAATAAAAGACTCTACAAATTAGTTGAAGTTGTGCCTATCCATATCGTGCCAGAGAAATGGCCCTACTTAGAACCCAATTAAGCAAGTATATGTGAAATATCTCGAATTTATGTTAGGATGTTACAACATTCGTTTCTAATCACGACGATTCTAGTAACAAGATGTCTCCACACAATGGAAACTCCTACCTCTGGAGAGTCTTTTGTGCAAAGAGGAGGATCTCCAGAAACTCCTACTGGAGACAAAGTGGAGAATATTTTGCATAATTTTTCTATACTGATCATTGATTTTGAGCAACATCAATAAGCACTCGTGTTACTAGTTAAATCAATGAATTGATTTAAAGCATAAATCATGAAAAGCATTGCACATATTAGTTGATATAAATACCTATAAAAATCCCTATAATATTCAATGGGAATGGCCAATCCATTTACTTAATAAGAAAACGGAACGCATGTCACATTCTCAGGCCACTGTAAGAACTGAATAAAGAGAAATAACGCATAATAAAATAATGGGTACAAATTCATTTAAAACTGCAGCAAAACCCATCAAGTCAGATACATATTTCTCACCTTCCAGCACTACAACCCTCATAGCTTGAACATGAAACCTTATAACATGCAAATCCCCTAAAATTTTAATCCAACGAATGGCTTGTGAAGGAACAAGAGGTTTTAAGCCAAGAATTTGTTGTGGAAGAAGCCTACGCAGAGGGTTTTTTTTTTTTCAAAGACTTGCTTATGAAGGAGGACAACGCAAGGGAGAAAGCAAGCCAAGAGGTTTTCCCACACCATATATAGGATTTACCTATCGTGGAGCTGGGAAAAAAGGATATGGAAGTAGGGATACGATTTAATGGGAGAAGATGTTAAACGAGGAGTTTTGAGGTGCGATTCATCGGGGTATTTAATCCATGGAAACGTCGAGAAAAATGTATCAGAGCAATGAAATAGATGCAGGGTTATGCTTCTGACCATTAGGATAGAAAAGGGAAACAAGGATGAACAACAAATCGACGAGCTAAATAAATGGAACGTAGGGAAAGAACCCAAAATTTATACCATATAGATGTAAATCAGCAAGCAATCAACTAAATAAAATTGTGAAATTTAGACGTGTGTACCTTGAGCGAAGGAGAAGTTTCTTTTGTTGTTGTCCCGCACTCATGCTCCATCCTGCTCTGGCTTGCCAACCATTGAGACCTCACTAGTACCTCCCAGCCAACGCTAGGGGTAATATTCTCCCCCCTAAGCCCCCCAAGCCGCAAAGGGGCCACACATACAATAACAGAGAATGTTATCTCCCAGCTCGCCTCACAAGGTCGAGCTACCACTCATTACCTGAGTTGGGTATCCCAACTCCCATAAGATAAATTCAGTCAAGATAAAATTCCGGCAGCATAATCTTACGCAAACCAAACGTGATCCATACTCCTCTGCCATCCTTTTTATAGAGTTTTCAAGTGATTAGTTTCTCAAAACCCTCATTAGATTCCTTTTTCATTTATTTAATTAGGAAAATCCTCCCCCGTACACATGTCGCTCGATCCCCTAGTTGCACCAGAAAATAAATTTATTAATTAATTAAATTTTCCTATTTCCCTCACCGACCTAAAAGAATTTCTAAAAACTCTTCTCGGTGTCCCATTCTTCCCTTACAATTCTTAAATGATTTACGCCTTACTTAAATCCTAGTTGAGTTCATAAATAGAAATTTTCAAATGCTAGATTCCTTACTAAGTTAGGCATTCCCCTTTTTCTTTAAGTTTCCCCTTTTCTTTAAGTTTCCCTTTTTATTTAACTAAGATCAGAATTAGCAAGTTTAGACAAACAATCATTTACCCCCTTTTAATAATTAAACCTTCATTAAAAAATTTACTTTAATTAATAAAGCTTGAATTTTCTTTACCCCCTTCTTGTTATATGTCTAGTTAGTTTTTTTTTTTGTTTAGAAGTTCTACTTAGACCTAGGTTTTAAATTCACTAGGCTTGGCGACAGTTCTTAAGGGAAAATTTGTTATTAAACTTTACTCATCACATCATTCATTTTAAGGCCAACAAGGTCCTAAGGAGGCATAGTTTTCTAGACACTAGGTTTATTAACTTACCATATTTAAAATCGTGGCGTTCCCTTAAGGACGAACTACGTGCTCCAAGGGTGCCACTCGCCACTTTCCATTTTAATTGCGTGACATGCCCTTGAATATGCACTACATGCTCCAAGGGTGTCACTCGCCTCTTGACTTAATTTAGTAGACGTCAAACCCATGGAGTCAATACTCCATCAGGTGATCTTGTGGAAGACTAAGGTCCTCTAAGGAATAAGGACACTGCCTTATTTTGTGCCCCTTAGAATCATCGTGAGCGACTGTCACAGTCAGCCCTCCGACATCGTGGATCTTCTTGAACTAGGTAATCGTTAACCTACAGTTCGAGCCATGGTGGGAGTGCTAGTATATTGTGGCAGAGCTGCCACCACACCTCTCCCTCAATGTCTTTGGTTGTCGTGCGTGACCCCTTTACTCCAAATGTGAGTCTGGTCGGCAAGCTATCGTCAGCCTGTATCCATCAACGAAACATGTTAATGATAATAATAAACATCATAATATATAATTATATGTACATATGTCACATCAACAACATTCAAACCCTAACATTCCACTCCCTGACTCGATCTGGAGTCCAATGAGTTTCATCGATGCCTCGGCATCCTCTAACATCCAGAGTCCTACACACTCAGGAGAACCCAGTCAATAGCACTTGTCGATGTAAATAAAACAGAAATAACATATGATCAAATCCACAATATGTCATAATCGTAATCAAAACAATCAATAGTATAATCACCCGGATCACTTGCACGCAAGTGTCCTCAAAGAATAATTCCCCTCAGTGCACACAAGAGCAGCATGTTACATACGCCCCATCCTGTTTTAAACATCGTCCTAATGTTTCAAAGTATGTAAGTGTCAAAATAAAGTGTATCACAATATCATATGTCTAGATATCAAACAAAAATGGAAACAGTTGACGCATATCATATGCATCCTCCCAGGTCTTCGAGTGTGGACTATAGTTGTCCCACTTGACGTTGACCTAATCTACTATTAGATGTCATAGTTTTCGAATGTGATGGTCTAGGATGTGGATTGGCTCTGCCGTGAGCGCACCCTCATCTAATACCTGTAAGGAACTCATGTCAATAATATGTGTAGGATCACTAACATAATGTCTCAAAATTGATACATCAAAAAATCGTGCATACACCTCAAAGAATCAGGCAAGGCTAGGCGATAGGCCATGGGCCCCTTCTTTTCCACAATATCGAAGGGTCCCACAAAACTTGGAGAGATTTCAGCACCATTTCCAAACTTGATCGAACTATTATGCGATTTCACCCGCAAGAAGACTCGATCGCCAACTTCATAACTATGGTCAACACGATGCGCATCGGCATAAATCTTATGTCGATCTTGCACTTCCTTGATCCTTTGTATTAATGTTTTCATTTGATATTCCATTTCTTGGATTGCTTTTGGTCCCATTAGGACCCTATCCTAAAGATGATCCCAACTCAAGGACGTCTGACATGGTCGCCCGTAAAGAAACTTGAAAGGCGTCATCTTAATGGTTATTTGATAACTGTTTTTATAAGCAAATTCTACCGGTGGCAATAATTCTTCCCAGCGATTATGTTGGTCCATCACGCACATACGTAACATATCCTCCAATATTGTTTTTGTTCTTTCGGTCTACCCATCTGTCTCCGGGTGATATGCGGTACTAAAGTTAAGTTGGGTTCCCAAGGCCTCTTGGAAACTAGTCCAAAATCGCCCTGTAAACACCAATCCTCTATCGGATATAATCCTCTTAGGAATGCCATGCAGCCTCACAATCTCACTGATGAAAACTCTATCTATTCCAGGTGCCTGATACGTCGTATGCACGGGAATAAAATGAGCACTCTTCTTTAGAGTGTTAATTACCACAAAAATCAAGTTGTTTCTCCTTTCTATTAGTGGCAATACAACAATGAAATCCTTCATAATGACCTCCCATTTCGATTTCAGAATAGCGTGTGGTTGTAGTAATCTTTTCGGATCTCTATGTTCAACCTTCACTTGCTGACATTCTAGACATATTGCCACGTATTTGACTATGTATGCCTTCATTCCTTTCCAGAAGAATAAGGATTTAAGGTCTGCCCTCATCTTCGTGACTCCATAATGAGACATGTACACTTCTCTATAATCCTCATTTAGGATCAAACTCCTCAAATCGTCATTGGACGATACATAAATTCGACTTTTAATCTCAATAATCTGTCATTATCCATAGTAAATCCCTCAAATTTTGGTACTATAATTGTGTTTTGTCCGATAAAATCCTTGACCTCCTTATACCAGTCATTGTCACGTTGTACAATTAGAATATTTTCATGAAGATTCGTCTGAAGAGGCATCACTGAAAATATGGGTGGTCTCTAACTCAACGCATCAGCCACTTTTTTCAGTGTTCCTTTTAAGTAGGAAATTTCAAAATTGTACTCGATAAGCAGTTCTTGACCAACATCCTTGATGCACGTTCAACTCATTTTGTGTAAAAAGGTGTTGTAAACCATAGTGGTCCATTTTTAGTTCAAATTTTTTTCCAATTAGTTAGTGTCTCCACACTCTCCCAGCATACACGATGGCCATCAACTCAAAATTCTGTGCCATGTAGTTATCATCATGCTTTCTTAGCTTCCTCGAGATGTAAGCATTCATTGGACCCTCTTGCCTCAAACTTCGTCCAAGCCTTCCTTGGTTGCGTCAGTGCATATCAAGAAGCCCTCACCCACTCCCAGGAATTTTACTATTGGCATTGTCGTCAACAGATCCTTCAGCCTTCAAAATACTTCTACGCATTTCTCGGTCCACACAATCTTCTTGTTCTTCTTCTACAATTTTGTAATCGGATTTTCTATCTTCAAAGAAACCTTGACGAACCGTCAATAATATCCCACTAAACCCATGAAGCTACACACTTCTGAGACATTCGTCGATGCAGGCCACTCCCCAATAACCTCTACCTTCATTGGATCCACAACAAAGCCTTCGCCAAAGATAACATGCCCTAAGCAATGCATCCTCGATAGCTTTGGGACTGCTTCCCCGTAATTTTTTCTCTCACAACACTGTAGTACCATGCACAAAAGTTTGTCTTGATATTTTAGCATCCCATAAATTATCAAAATGTCATCAAAGAATACTCGACAGTAGTCAAGCAGAGTCTACACAACCCATCATTCTTTTGTATGAAATTAACAAGAGCACTCTAAGACGATACACTTGGATGTATAAGTTGTTGGGTATGTGTTATATTCTTTGCACGATTAGTAGTTTCTGAGTGTATGCACAGGGGGGCCAAGCCCCCTGCGTAGCGGTCCGAGGGCAGCGCCCCTGGAAAAAAAAATTATGCCTCGAGAAACGTGACACCTACCTCGGGAAACGTGTCATGTATTTAGGTGGTTTTTTGGCACTTGGTTTTTGCCGATGGTTTTCTATTTTCGGTTAATGAATTATGGTTTTGGACTAATCCAGGTCATTAGGTTAGGGTTTTTGATGTCGTTGGATCCTATATGTATATTGTATTGTAAACAATGTAACACTATGAATGAATATAGAATATGTTGGTTTTCCCGGTTTGGATTTCCAGGGGAAAAATCTTAGTGTAATGTTTGTATTTGCCATTGTATATTTTATGTTCTTTTCTGAATATCTATTTGCAGTAGATATTGTACAAGGTGAGGATTTACATATGGTATCATAGCTTTATTGGCTTAAGGGGGACGCCTTTGTGGTCAAGGGTTTGGTTCAGGACTGTGATAAGCCTTGTTACAGTGGGAGATCTGTGGTGTTGTTTTTCAGGTGAAAAGAAATGGCAAGCAATTCGAAGATAGAAATCGAGAAGTTTAATGGGAAAATATTTGAGCTATGGAAGCTCAAGATGGAAGATATTTTGGTGGACAGAGATAAGTGGATCGCGGTAGATCCAGGTACTGCACCTACAGTAATTTCTACAGATGACTAGAAAAAGATGGATCGGAAGGCAAAGAGAACAATCCGACTATGTCTCTCCGATTTAGTATTACTAAATGTGTCAGAGGAAGCTATAGCCAAGGGTTTATGGGAAAAGTTGGGGAAGTTGTATCAGTCTAATTCCCTGGTAAATAAACTATTCCTAAGAAAGAAGTTGTATAACTTGAGGATGAGATATGGAGACTCGGTGGAAGAGAATTTGAACGCCTTCAATACTGTGGTAAGTCAGTTAGTATATATTGAGATTAAAATTTTAGATGAATATAAATGTATCAGTTTGTTGTGTTCTTTACCAGATTCGCAGGATAGTCTAGTTGTGTCCATAGGTAGTAATACAACTTCTTTGATGTTTGAAGAAGTGGTCTCATCCTTGTTGTTGGAGGAGATGAGACGGAAGAATATGGAAGGACATAGCATAGACGCGTTATTTGCAAGAGAACGTTCCCAG
>JASDQU010244242.1:19527-31932 GCA_032191745.1 Picea mariana
GAAGACTTGTATCAGTTGTACAATGTAACAGCTGGAACAAGAGATGATTATATAAATCCTACTCCTGATGGATCAGTATGTTGGAGGAGTATACAGTTAGTAGACGAAGATTCAGAATTGGATTTTGACAGTTGGTAGAAAGGCTCATACGAAATATTATCAAGGAGATGCGCAACTGTCAGAGAAACTAGATGTGTTAGACCGATGTCAGAGAAAACCCAGTATATGATGGTACCTCGAGACTCGATAGTTTTCTACTCAGCATGAAAGAAAAGGTAATAGAGGATCAAAGGATCTCAGTACTATATTTATCCCTCCAAGATGCCCCTTCTAGATGGTGGGCCAATCATAAAGCCTTATTCAAAAATTGGGACAATGTGAAGCAAGCTATCAAGTATAGGTTTCAGAATAAGGAGCAGCTGGAATCAGAGATGCAGACGAATTTCCAAGTTGTGCAACTGTTCAAAGAAGAATCTGATCCTAGAGCACATATTGAACAATGCGTGACACAGTGGCAAGTTGCGGAAATACCCTCTCGCTAATTATGGGTTTATTTATTTCCCCACTCACTAGGTCCAATCGTGAAATATTGGCATGCCAGACACATTAAGACTAAAGTATTCAAACAAGGAGACAAGGTTCTACTCTATGAAATTCGGTACCAGAAGCATCTTGGCAAGTTGTGCATGCATTGGTTGAGATCCAACCTTCAGGAGCAGTTAGACTTGCGCAACTAGATGGTATGTTGTGGCCGGTATGGGTGAATGGAACTCACCTGAAACCCTATATGTCTCATAAATGAGCTCAAAGGACTATCTCTCTAGTCCGAAGGAGCATGTATAATAGTTAGATTTGATTTTTCTGCAATTTTTGTAAATTCAGTTAATAAAGTCGATGTGTGCAGTGTTGTACTGTGACAAGTAGTTCATTTATTTTTCTGTCTAATTGTTGTTTGATGAAGAACTGCTTACTCAACAATGTAGGATTAGAAGCATAAAAAAACCCATTAATGAAATTCATTAATATGACGGGGACCCTTTTGTGGTCAGAGGGAGAACGAATCTGAATGCAATCTGAGTCCATGTGCCACACAAACCCAGTACAGTCACAACCTTTATTTCCATTACAGTACCTCGTCTAAATTCAGTCAATCCATAAAGTTGTGATACATGAATATTCCATCAATGTTCATGTCGGGATTCCCACCTTCAAACGGAAAGTCCTGAAATCGGCCACATCCCTATCCAACTTGCATTGTAAATGCCAGAATTGCCCAATAGGATTTACCTCGTTAACCTATCCCATCGGACAAGTCAGATCCAAGTTGCATCCATATGGTCATGATGAACAATAGTTATTGCTGAACTTGCCAGATAAGCCTAAGTATAAGGCTCTGAGAACTCATCGTAGAACACATTGTTTTCAAAGAACTTAGCAATTTCTGAATTTTGTAGAGTGAGGAAGCCTCTGAAGTTGTGAAACCAGTAGTTTTGATCCCCAATCCTTAGTTCGCCAAAGAATTTGTGATAAATCAGAGCCCATAATGCCGAGAGCTACATGAATTCGAAGCGCCATGTCTAAATATGCAGTACTAGATGAGCCTAAGGGATCTATTACAGAGGCAACCCAACAGTTTTTCGCAGAGGCATCACTCCTTGCCAAGAAATGGTAGGATAAAGTTGAAAGATTTCAAGGAGTGAGGAAGCAGGCCTTGGATTTGGTCCCAGAGTTGGGCCCTTCATTTGAATATGAAAAAGAAGAGAAAGGGCAAGCAGGAGAGAAAAATAAAGAGGAAAAGGAAGACAAGGGAAAACAATAGTTTCTCGTGGAAGCTGCGAAAGAGTCGAGTACTTGACTTGAGGGCGAGTCAAGGTTTGTTGTCAGAGACTGTTAGGCCCTTCGTTTTTGGATAAGGAGTTGTGCAAGAAGGACTAATTTCCCAGTTTAGGCCTAGTACGAATTGCGTAAGCTTCAGAAGAAGTTGGAAAACATAGCAAGGAGAAGCAACAAAAATCAGTTGTGAAAAGGACAGTGCAACGCCGGCAAAGAAAAAGAGGTTGCATCAGAACACAAAAGCATGCAAGCCAAATCCATAAGACATGACCTAGCTTATACATAGGGATGGCTATAATTGTAAAGGGTTGGGTTAGGTCGGCTAGGCTGTTGTTGATTTGATCGGTTGATATATCAAATGTAAGGTTTTGGTCATAGTTATTGTATACTACTGAGAAGTCAGAGTTTTGAGTCTGTAATGTAATATGTACACCAATTTCATAGTTTGAGCTCTACGACATGATTCCAGGGCCAAGAGTCTATGACAGAGCACTATTGTGTATCTCTGAGATTGTAATTGAATAAACATCTGAAGATAATATATGAAGGAGGATACAAAATTTCAAAATATGTTATACCTTTCTATGTTTATCCTTATGCATTGTATCTTTACAGTAATTGTGTATGGTTCATAAGTTCTACGTGATGTCTCTATGTTTGAATGATTTTCTGCAACATAAGTAGTTTCAGTTCTTGCACCTATGAGTTCAGATCTATTCTGTAGTTAAATGTCTTATGCAAGATCAAGATGAATTTTGAAGGTACTGTGAATCCTCCTAAGTATTTTCCTTTCCCTTCCCTATCCATTTGTCTCAGCAGCACTTCGGGTGATACTTCTTCTCTTCGGAGGAGATGAAAATGCCAATGCTCTAGACTACTCGGTACCTTTTGTTGGTAACCTGAGAAGGACCCTGGTCTGATCAAACTTGCGCCAACAAGCATCACTAGTGCGGAACAAATGGGAGTAAGAACCACTGACCTTAGAAATTACTCCCCTCTTCTCACTCATGGATGATACCACCATAAGGGAGGATTCCTAAGTGACGTTGGAGGGATGGAGAGTGTAAGGAAAGGGTTTATAAATGATCCCTCCTTTGGTCACTAGATGAGAGTGCTTAGGGTTTGGAGAATGATGAATATGGTAGAGGAGAGAGACAAATTGATCAATGACCTGCAAAACCAATGTTAGAGCCAATATCCCAAGACAAAAAATCATGAAATTGTACCTCGGAACACTAGAAAAAAAAACAAGAAACCTTGTTGTCCCAAAACTTGCAGCAGATTGTAAATTATATATACAAGAATAAAATATTAACAACTGCAATAAATCACCGTCAAAATTAGCAAATAACTATTGGAAATGAAAGCCCTTGACTAGAACATATATATCCAATGTTTGAATAACAATCTTGACGATTAAAAAGGACATAAATTAAGTGTTATAAACAAATTTATAACAAACCTAGATGGTTGTAGAAAACATTTTCTACAACATCAAGTTTCCACCACATAAATTAGAAAATAAATATGTCAATTTGTATCCCTTAACAAGTAGATTAATTTGCAATATTCAAACACAATTTTCTGCGGCAGAAAAGCAAGTAAACAAGAGTAAGAGAGAGGTTTTCTTGCAACCCTAATGGTTGTAGCTAATTTGTTATTACAAAAACAAGTAAACTTGTAAGAAATGAAAGTGTTTTAGCACAAAACGATAGCTTCGAGTGAAAGCAATTCATCCACAAATCTAATGACTTTAAGAGAGAAATATTCATGTTTTTCAATGCAAAGATTGGTTCCTTATATATTGGGAAAATGGATTCATAATATTAACAAGAAATTTAGGATGAAAATGGAAAAGAGACTTGAACCTTGAACCAAAACCTTTATGTTCTCAAGCCAACTTCCTTACTCACATGAGTAGCTAGCATGTATTCAGTTTCTGTAGTTGAGAGTGCCACCACATATTGTCTCTTGCGCATCCAACTGGTTTCTCCTCCAAATAGGTTACACACATAACCACTTGTAGATATTTGGTGATCCAAATATCCATCCCAGAATGTGTTAACCAAACCATGTATGTCCTCTTATTGCATAAATTGTCGTTTGTGCAAAGCCAACCACAAGCGTTGTTGGTCCCTTCGTTTTTGGATAAGGACTCACACAAGAAGGACTACAATCCCAATTTTGGCCTTGTACAAGTTGTACAAGATTCAGAAGAAGCTGGATAGCAGAGCAAGGAGAAGCAACATAAATCAGTTGCGAAAAGGACAACGCAATTCCAACAAAGAAAAATTGGTTGCAACAGAACAAGAAAGAGTGCAAGCCAAAGCTAGAAGACACGACCTAGCTTATATATAGGGATAAATATAATTGTGAAGGGTTGGGTTAGGTCATCTAGGTTGTTGTTGATTTGGTTGGTTGATATCGCAGATGTAAGTTTTTGGTCATAGTTATTGTATACTACTGAGAAGTCAGAGTTTTGAATATGTAATGTAATCTATACACCAATTTGGGAGTTAGATCTCTACGACATGAGTCCAGAACCAACATTCTGTGATAGAGTGCTACTATGTATCTATGAGATTGTAATTGAAGAAAGATCTGGAGAAAATATATGAAGGAGGATCCAAAATTTCAAAATATGTTGTGTCTTTATGTGTTTATCCTTATGCATTGTATCTTTACAGTACTTATTTATGGTTCATAAGTTCTATGTGATGTATCTATCTTTGAATGCTTTTCCGCAACATAAGTAGTTTCAGTTCTTGCACCTATGAGTTCACATCTGTTCTGTAGTTAGATGTCTTGCGTAAGATCGGGATGAATCTTGAAGGTTCTGTGAATCCTCCTAACTATTTTCCTTGCCCTTCCCTATCCATTTGTCTCAGCAGCACTTCGGGTGAGACTTATTCTCTTCAGAGGAGATGAAAATGCCAGTGGTCTAGAATACTCGATACCTTTTGTTGGTAACCTGAGAAGGACCCTAGTCTGATCAAACTTGCGCCAAAAAAATGGTTCCATTGCCAGGACCTGCATTAAAAGGGAACCTGTAGGGATGATTTTTCCATGGATTCACAGATCTAATATTGAACAATGGTGGGAAAGAAATCGTGACACCTTCATATGGAAAGAAGCAGAGCTGAGGGGAAAATATGTGGAAGATACTCGTGAGGCAGTCTTTTACTTAGAAAGATCGAGTGACCAGTACGAGATATTCTGGGTTAAGTTCCTAGAAGAACTTTTCCACTAGATAAATAGGCTCCAAGAAGCTCCAGAGTTCCAAGAATGAGTCAAGAGGACCTGTACTTGGGAGACATAAAATATTGCAGCACTTTATCGGCTGGATCTTCCAGTCACACGAGCGATTGATTTCTAGGTCAATACCACATTAGAAGGATAAATTATTGAGTTTGCAGTTGAGAATCACCAATATTTTTCTTGAGCAAAGGTAGATTTCAAGAAATATGCAAGGGGAAGACTGTTGAGAGAAACCCCCCTTGTGGATTAAAGCTTTCGTGATGGAAGAGGGGATGTTGACTATGTCCCCAACTGAGATGGAAGCATAAACATCCTCGCTTGGGGTAGGGTGAGGTTGGGGTAGAGTCATAGCCTAAGAAAGGGGAAGGTTTCTTTGATGAGCGGGGGAAACAACAAGAAATGGACTCAAGAGACAAGCGAGCCTTGAAAAGAGCTTCCATATTTGAGAAGTGGTGGTGCAGCAAGATCAAGAAAGCAGTAAGACAGTCTAAGAAGTTGCAAAAGGAAGCACGACCAGGAGAAGTAGAGGAAATACAGAAGGAAGAGCTGCGGAATATGAGAAGATAGGAAAGATTGGCCAGTCAAAGATTAAGTGAGAGAGAAGCACATAGAGAAAGAATTCCACAAGAGGGTGGACAAGAAGGAGAAGGTGTAGAATAAAGAGAGAAGGAAGTCGAAATGGATACTGAATAGGAAAGATAAGATTCATCCCCGATGACAGGAAAGATCGAGAATACGGATGAAGGGACCACTCTAATGGAAGAAAATGAGACCCCACAGATCAAAGAAAACCGCCCCGAATCCATTGGCGCCAGCCCTGAATCACCCATACCCCAAGTGTCTTCTATACTAGTGGTAAGATTGATACTACCTTCTCATGCTAGTTTTGTTCCAGTACAATTAGTTAGTCAGTCACAGCCAAGAAGTGCGAGTATAGGGAGGATATTGGGATCCCCTGGTATATCGCAAGCAGGACCATTAGGTTTCATTTTGATAAGAGCCCAAGATCAACAATGGTTGGTCACATGGGAGGTTTGATTCCCCAATACCCAAAATTCTGGGGTAAGGGAGATAAAGATGTTGAGAAGCATTGGTTCTTGTGCGAGGCAATCTGGATATTCAGAGGGACTCCAAATGCGAATAAGCTGGTTGAGTTTCGTACAACCTTGAGAGGTCACGCTCTCAAGTGGTACATGAATATTATTGAGCCAGGAGTGCCAAGAATGCAAGGTCAAGCATTCAGACTTGGCCAGGTATGGACAAGGTTCATAGCGGAGTTTAAGCTACCTCAGTCAGAGCAACAAGCTCTGTCTGAGTTGTGTGAGATTCAGTAAAGGGAAGGTGGATCAGCCTGGGAATACAACTAGAAGTTTAAAGATTCTATAGGGAGGTTATCACATCTCCATGAGGAACATCAAAGGGAATGGTATATTCAGGGATTGCTACCTCTGACTCATATTCCGCTAACGTAACAACAGATAGCCACTTTGACAGACACCTTGGAAAAATCGATGTAGATTGGTGGGATACCCTGGGAGCCTGAGAGTGACCTAACCCCCAGTAGATGAGAATTTAGGGAAACTGCAAGGGAAAATATTAGCGCTTACAAAAAATATTCAAGAACTGGAAATACCTAGACCAGGACGACCGCAGGTCTAGTGCACCAGACTTTATATAGAAGGACATCTGGTGAATGAATGTCCACAAATGAGGGGATTGGGACCTCCTCGGAATCTGATGGGACCCTCACCAGGACCCAAGAGATGAGGGTGAATGAAAACTCTTAGGGACCGGGAAGAGGTCGAGGAGGTGGAGCCAGAGGAGACTTCAGAGGAGGAAGAACCGGGGGAAGACGACCAAGCAGATGTTATAACTATGACGATCAAGGTCATATGGTGAGAGATTGTCCTCATCTGAGGTAGCCATGGTGCTCTCACTGTAGAAGTAATGGGCACGCAACTGAAGATTTCCCAGAACTAATTGCAAAATGGGAATATCGAGTACGACAATGAGGAACTAACCTCATCAGTTCAGAAATAAAGAGAGTTAGTAAGGGACAATTACCTAACATCAATATCGTTACTCAAGGAGGAGCAAAGACATGAGCAGATATTGATAATCTACCTCAGATCTCTAAAGAAGACAGGTATGACCCTCTAAAATAAAAGTTGTTCTTTAAAAATGCCATAGAAGTATTTCAGAATATCCCTAACGGTAAGATGCAAGAGAAACCCACACAACCTATTGTTTACCCTAATATTGTGCAAGTCCCTGCTTCACCCCCTACACTCAGAAACCCTGTAGTTACACTGAGACAACCTGAGAAACCTGAAAATGTAGTAGACCTTTGGTTTCAATTATTCTCTAACATTCTTGGGAACGACCAATTAACATAGAAGTTGTGCAATGCTCTATACCTAGTTTTAGGGAATGAAGAACCCATAGAAGCAGGAATAAGGACTAATATTCCTGAAAAGAGTACTCACAGGGTGCAGAGAAGGAAAGTATGAATTGGAAAATAATTCAGACTAGTAGCCCAGTTAGATGAATTTGAGATTAAGGGTGTCATGTTGGATCTAGTGTCCGATGTGAACATTATTCCTAAAAAGACTTGGGAAGCCTTAGGAAAACCCCAGTTTACATATTCCCCAATCCAAATAAGGATGTTCAACCAATACTACAGTTTCCTAATAGGAAGACTAGAGAATGTGGAAATAGAAGTTGCGGGAGTGAAGACAGATGCTGACTTTGAAGTGATTGAGATCATGGGGGATAAGGACCCTGCACTACTTGGGATTGATTGGGCCTATGAAAAGTATGAAATGATTGACCTAAACAAAGACACCATGACATTTGAGGTAGATGGAATCAAGGTAGTTCAACCCTTGGATCCATTTGTAGGGCCCATATATATACAGAGCCAACAAACAGTAATATGGAGGGAGAAGACTTGGATCAGTTGTATAATGTAACAGCTGGAACAAGAGATGATTATATAAATCGTGTTGCTGATGGATTGGTAATTTGGAGGAGTATACAGTTAGTAGACGAAGATTCAGAATTGGATTTTGACAGTTGGTAGCAAGGATCATACGAAATATTCTCAAGGAGATGTGCAACTGTCAGAGCAACTAGATGGGTTGGATCGAGGTCAGATAACACCCAATATATGATGGTACCTTGGGACTCGATAGTTTTCTGCTCAGCATGGAAGAAAATGTATTAGAGGATCAAAGGATATCAGTACTAGATTTATCCCTCAAAGACGCCCCTTCTAGATGGTGGTCCAATCATAAATCCTTATTCAGAAATTAGGACGATGTGAAGCAAGCTATCAAGTATAGGTTTCAGAGTAAGGAGTAGCTGGAATCAAAGATGCAAATTGATTTCCAATTTATGCAACTGTTCAACAGAGAATCTGATCATAGATCACATATTGAACAGTGTGTGACATAGTGGCAAGTTGCGGAAATACCCTCTCACTTCTGGGTTCATGTATTTCCCCACTCACTAGGTCCAATCCTGAAATCTTGGCATGGAAGACACATTAAGACTAAAGTATTCACGCAAGGAGACAAGGTTCTACTCTATGACAGTCGGTACCAGAAGCATCCTGGCAAATTGCACATGCATTGGTTGGGACCATTTATAGTTGTAGAGATCTGACCTTCAGGAGAAGTCAGACTTGCGCAATTGGATTGTATGTTACGGTTGGAATGGGTGAATGGTGCTCACCTGAAACCCTATATCTCTCAGAACTAAGCTAAAAATACTGTCTCTCTAGTCTGAAGGAGCATGTATAATAGTTAGATTTGATTTTTTTGCAATTTTTGTAAATTCAGTTAATAAAGTTGATGTGTGCAGTGTTGCGCTGCGACAGGTAGTTCATTTATTTTTCTTTCTAAATGTTGTTTGATGCAGAACTGCTTACTCAGAAATGCAGGATTAGAAGCATAAAAGAACCCTTTAATGAAATTCATTAATATGATAGGGACCCCTTTGCGGTTAGAGGGAGAATGAATATAAATGCAATCTGAGTCCATGTGCCACACAAACCCAGTCCAGTCACAACCTTTATTTCCATTACGGTACCCTATATGAATTTAGTTAAGCCATAAAGCCATGATATGAGAAGATTTCATCAGTTTTCACACTGGTATTCCCACCTGTCAAACAGAAAGGCCTGAAATCGGCCACATCCTTATCCAACTTGCATAGTAAATACCATAATCGCCCAATAGGATTTACCCCATTAACCCATCCCGTCAGACAAATCAGATCCAAGTTGTGTCCATATGGTCATGATGGACAACAGTTATTGCTGAACTTGCCAGCTAAGCCCAAGTATAAGGCTCTGAGAACTCACCATAGAACACATTGTTTTCAAAGAACTTAGCAATTTCCGAATTCTGTAGAGCGAGCAAGCCTGTGCAGTTGTGAAATGGGTAGTTTTGATCCCCAATCCTTAGTTCTCTGCAGAATTTGTGATAACTCAGAGCCCACAATTCCAAGAGCTACAGGAAGTCGAAGCACCATGTCTAAAGATGTAGTACCAAATGAGCCTAAGGGATGTATTACAGAGGCAACCCAACAGTTCGTCGCAGAGGCAACACTCCTTGCCAGGAAGTGGCAGGATAAAGTTGAAAGATTTCAAGGAGTGAGGAAGTGGGCCTTGGAGTTGGTCCTAGAGTTGGGCCCTTCTTTTGAAGGGGAAAAAGAAGAGAAATCACAAGCAAAAGAGAAAAATAAAGAGGAAAAGGAAGACAAGGGAAAACAACAGTTTCTCTTGGAAGCTGTGAAAGAGCCGAGTACTTGACTCGAGGGCGAGTCAAGGTTTGTTGTTGGAGCCTGTTAGGCCCTTCGTTTTTGGATAAGGAGTTGCGCAAGAAGTACTACAGTCCCATCTTTGGCCTAGTATGAGTTACTCAAGCTTCAAAAAAAGTTGGAAAACAGAGCAAGGAAAAGCAACAAAAATAAGTTGCGAAAAGGACAGCGCAATGCCAGAAAAGAAAAAGAAGTTGCAAAAGAACACGAAAGCGTGCAAGACAAAGATAGAAGACATGACCTAGCTTATATATAGGGATGGATATAATTGTAAAGGGTTGGGTTAGGTCAGCTAGGTTGTTGTTGATTTGGTTGGTTGATATCGCAAATGTAAGGTTTTGTTCATAGTTATTGTATACTGCTGAGAAGTCATAGTTTTGAGTCTATAATGTAATATGTACACCAATTTTGTTGCTAAAGCTCTACGACATGATTCCAGAGCCAAGAGTCTATGACAGAGTGCTATTGTGTATCTCTGAGATTGTAATTGAAGAAAGATCTAAAGATAATATATGAAGGAGAATCCAAAATTTCAAAATATGTTGTATATTTTTGTGTTTATCCTTATGCATTGTATCTTTACAGTAATTATTTATGGTTCATAATTTCTACGTGATGTCTCTGTGTTTGAATTCTTTTCCACAACATAAGTAGTTTCAGTTCTTGCACCTATGAGTTTAGATCTGTTATGTAGTTAGATGTCTTGCACAAGATCAAGATGAATATTGAAGGCTCTGTGAATCCTCCTAAGTATTTTCCTTACCCTTCCCTATCCATTTCTCTCAGCAGCACTCTGGGTGAGACTTCTTCTCTTCGGAGGAGATGAAAATGCCAGTGCCCTAGACTACTCGGTACCTTTTGTTGGTAACTTGAGAAAGACCCTAGTCTGATCAAACTTGCACCAACAAGTGTCACTAGTGCAGAACAAATGGGAGTAAGAACCACTGAACTTAGCAATTACTCCCCTCTTTTTACTCATGGATGATACCACCATAAGGGAGGATTCCTAAGTGACGTTGGAGGGATGGAGAGTGGAAGGAAAGTGTTTGTAAATGATCCCTGCTTTGGTCACTAGATGAGAGTGCTTAAGGTTTGGAGAATGATGAATTTGGTAGAGGAGAGAGACAAGTTGATCAATGACCTGCAAAACCAATGTTAGAGCCAATATCCCAAGACAAAAAATCATGAGATTGTACACCGGAACACTAGAGAAAACAACAAGAAACCTTGTTGTCCCAAAACTTGCAGCATATTGTAAATTATATCTACAAGAATAAACTATTAACAATTGCAATAAATCACCGTCAAAATTAGCAAATAGATATTGGAAATGAAAGCTCTTGACTAGAACATAAATGTCCAATGTTTGATAACAATCTGGATGGTTAAAAAGGACGTAAATTAAGTGTTATAAACAAATTTATAACAAAACTAGATGGTTGTAAGAAACATTTTCTACAACATCAAGTTTCCACCACATAAGTTAGAAAATAAATATGTCAATTTGTATCCCTTAACAAGTAGATTAATTTGCAATATTCAAACACAGTTTTCTGCGGTGGAAAAGTAAGTAAACAAGAGTAAGAGAGAGGTTTTCTTGCAACCCTAATGGTTGTAGCTAATTTGTTATTACAGAAGCAAGTAAACTTGTAAGAAATGAAAGTGTTTTAGCATAAAAAGATAGCTTAGACTGAGAGCAATTCATCCACAAATCTAATGACTTTAAGAGAGCAATATTCATGTTTTTCAATGCAAAGACTAGTTCCTTATCTATTGAGAAAATGGATTCATAACATTAATAAGAAAGTTAGGATGGAAATGGAAGAGAGACTTGAAACTTGAACCCAAACCCTTATGTTCTCAAGCCATCTTTTGTCCAAGTCACCTAGCTTAACAAATTAATGGGAAACTAGTTTTTAAACCCTAGGAGAATAGATCATCCTAACCGGTAGTTTCAAAACCCTAGCCAAGAATGTTTGCAAGGGGATAGAAAATCCCGACCCTTGAAAACACCCTTGAATGAACTCACTTAAACCAAAAAATTGGCTTGAAGGAGGGGATAGACAATCCTAACCCTCCTAGGGTTTCTCCAAGCAAGATAATCAAAGAAAATTGCAGAAATTTAGCATCAAACCAAAGAAAACCTACAAATATCATTCACTAAGAGAAAACCTAGATCACAAGCCAATCCTCCATAGTGCAGTGATTTCACCTGCAAGACAATTTTGCAAGAGAATACCTTCACAAAGAAAATTGCATCACCCCATTTGCACAAGAAAACAAGAGGGCGGGAATTTTTTTTGAGAGAGAATAACGTCTCAAAGATGAATTATGAAAAATGAAGTGAGGCTTGCCTCTATTTATAGAGAAAATCTAGGCTCACTTTATCCAAATTTACAATTAAATCCACTAATTTAGGTCCAAATTCATGTTTTTACATTGAATTTAACCAAAACGATTTGACTTTTTCCCACATATGCTAAATAATAA
>JASDQU010244243.1:18848-29677 GCA_032191745.1 Picea mariana
TAGGGGAGAATATTCCACCTGGAGAATATCCTCTTTCAGTTGACACTTCAGTTTGACTAGTTCTATTGAGTTTAGATGTTGCATTGGTTTTGTCACCATGCAACATTGGGATCATCACCAACTCACTACTCTTTGTTCAGTCAGTTAACTGAAGACTAGTTGACTAGTTAACTCAGCTAGGTGGCAGTTCACCCCTGTAACTGCCTGAGAGACTAGACTAGGTGGCAGTTTACTCTTGTAACTATTGGTGTGTGTCCAGATCAATCTAGACCACCACTATGGATCATTAGTTACTCATTTATTCTATATATATTGTAAATTATTCACTCTTTGAGTGTGGAATACGGTCAATGAGAATTCTTTCATTCATTCTCTCCTTCTTCTTCTTTCTCCAATTCTCTCTGCAAATGTGTGTATTATTGTTTATCTAGATCTATTCTGTGCAGGTTCAACACATTTACATAGGTGACGTCAACATGTTCTATCCTCACCAGGGGTATGGAACTCTGGGGGTGTCCAATTTTCTGTTAGTGAAAAGTGTGGAAGCCGAAAGTTGTGAAGGCACACAAACCCTCGATCTAAGATCCCTTCGTGACCTCTCACAAACATTGGAACAAGAAGAGGGAGAAGAGGTAAGTACTTTGGAGGATTATTAGTCTAGGGAAGTGGAAGACTTGGGAATGGAAATATCCTTGAGCACTGAATTTCCAAATTGGTTGAGAGACATCCATCTCAACACATGATTAAGTCACAACCATCGATATCATTGAAGCCTCTAGATGGGGACGGAACCGTCCATTCGAAGGGAGATTAAATCTCGCCCATCCGCTTTTCTAGTGGAATGATTGATGGGTTCGGTGTATCATAACTCTAGGGGAAAAAAATTGACAAGGGAAAGTAGCCAAATTTTGGAGGACTTGTTCCCACCGCCGGTCCCATGCTAAGGTAAAAAGGGGCATAGAAGTAAACCAACCTTGAAACTTGGTGTTCACACAAGCTGCTGTGTAGAAAACATAGAGCGGGGCACTAAAGGGTGATTAAAACCATGGTCACATGGAACTAGGGTTGAAGGAAGCGCCTTTGAATTTTTCAAATTTATGTATCAGCTAAGGGGGATGAAAGTGGTTTTTCAGGGAGCCCTAACTTACAGCTCCAATATCTGATTGGGGCAAGAGTACAGTCATTGGAAAATTGATTCAGAGGATTTAGAGGAAAATAACAGGGGACTATTATAATAAGAAGAATGATATACTTTTCTTCTTGAATTAAACATAAAAGGTACCTATAAATTTAATTGACAATTTTGTAGGATATGTATAATTCTAACCAGATGATTACTTGCAGGTTTGTTAGGATTAGAGGTATAATCAGATCAATTCCAGTCTAGGATTAGATTATAGGGTCATGGAGGCATGATAGAGATTACAGGAATTAGATGAGGCAATCAAGAGCTATAGAGAAAGTAAGAAAGGTGGAAAAAGAACTCAAGAATAATGGAACAAAAGTATTAGTCAACAACCATAGAATATGAATAAACTACAGGTACAATAAAAGAAAGAGTCCTCACATAAGATATGAAGCCAATAGGTTAAAGAGGTCATGGATGGGCATAGAAGGAAAAGTATGACTACCTAGACTTGAAGGAAGAGAGGTGTAGATAATTGTAAAGCTTAAGTGTGAAAGAAATCCACTTCTGATATCAGAGTTCACAAGGGAAACAAGATGCTAATGTAGAGAAATTGAATGCTCTCTCACTTGAAAAGTGTTACTGAATGAAAATGGAGTTCCATTGGGGAATGGTATTAAGTGTGAAAGGTATGGCTTCACAGGGGGAGATATTAATAAAGTAACCTAATGGACAACTAGGAGTAACAATGTTTGATTCCAGAGTGTTGTAGTAGTAGAGTGATGGAAATTTTGGAGCTACTCCATTCCAGGGTGCTAGAAGGTCTCATAAAGGTAAAGTTGGATATGACTTCCTAATAGTGGATGCTGAAAATATAACATATTGGTTGGATTGCAGAATGGCCAAGTGGAACTTGGCTGGAAAGTGTTCAGACCAGGGAATCATAGTGCATATGAGCATAATGGAAGCACACAAGGCATCAAGGATATGAGAGAATTCAAGGACAACCAACTAAAACATAAATAGATAAATAAATAAGTGGTTTAAAACAGAAATGCACTAGAGTGCATGAGGCATACAATGAATTTAAAATGCATATGCATTAGTAGGGATGCTGACAGTAAATGCTTGGTGCACATGGATGTGTAATTGCACATGCTTGGATATGCATATAACATGCCTATGAACTTAGAATAGTCTATTGTTATGAAATAATGTTTGAGTTTGACTAATGATGGATTATGTATTCAAGAAAAATGATATAGCAAGGTTAAAAATGTGGATGTTGTTGTTTCTTATGATTTCCATATAGGTGAAGACCCATGATGATCCAGAGTTTATGAGTAGAAAAAAATGAATACAAATTATTAAAATATTCTTAACACAGAATAACAGAGATACAATAAAACTGGTTTTCTATTCAATAAGGAAATAAGCTGAAATTGTAAAATGCAGCATAAAACAAGCTTGCTGGAATGGTGGTGGCTTATCTCTAAGAAGAGAAGTGACAGATGCGCTCATTCGCCAGAAGATGATTACAATGAGCCTCTGAAGGCCTTTTTAAAATAAACAGGAATGTTAAAAACCCTATACCTACAAAAACCTTACCCTAGGAGATGAAGCACCGAAAGTCATGTGGACCTCGTTTGGGCAAGTTAGTACATCAACTTCCCAAGGTCGTAATTTTTTCATACGATCTTTGTTTTAGGTGCACGATAGCCCGTTGGAAAGATATCATTGAGGATATTAATTTCGAGGGATCAATGATAGAAGATCGATCCCTAAGAACCTTCATTTAGGCCCTCAAAATGGTCCCAGAAGTTAAAAACTGCTAAAAATAGTAAATTGCAAAATTGCCAGAAAACGGTTTTGAGCAAGTTGGAAAAGGTGGGTGTCCACCGATATCCACTTGGATCAATACTCCATCATTAGGAAGCAATGGTATCCATTTTGTTTATTTCCCCCATCATATGAGGAAATTTTTGCTGAATTTGGCCCCGGGTGAGCCACTTGGCTTGGTGCAGGAGCTGCCCTGCTTTAACGACTCGATAAAGATGGATCCTTTGCTGTCGAGTGCCCTTGATATGTGTTTCCACAATATGATCATTGGATGCTTGTTGCATGAAGTTAGTGTTGAGATCAGTTGGTTTCAAATGCTCTTCTATCAATGAGGTTTCCAATAATGGTGTGGAATATGGCCGAAGGAGAGCCACGTTGAAGCCTGGGTGCAGGCCAAGGAAAGGGGGAATGTTGAGCTCAAAATCATTGTCACCCACAACCTTGGTGATGGTGTATGGCCCATAACAGAGTGGGAGAAGCTTCCTATGGGACATTGTAAGGCGTTCTTTATGCAAGTGCAACCAAACTTTGTCTCCCACCTGAAACTTATGTGGCACCCGATGTTGTTCATGGCGCTACTTGTACTTGGCATTAGAATTCTATAGAATATCCTGAACTTGTTGGTAGATGTGATAGATCCGCTCAATGAATCAGGTGGCTTTGTCATCTTCTGGTGGAGCAAGGGATGAATTGGCCGAGGTGGTCATAAGGGGTAGTGCAACATCCATGGGACCCAATGGTTGGAATCCCAACCCTATTTGAAAGGGGTTGTGTCTAGTTGAGCTATGAAGGGCTCAGTTGTAGCTATGCTAGACATAGGGAAGAGTCTCATCTCATGTGCGGGGGTGTTTTGAATTGTACATGCAGAGGATATGTATGATCATATGATTGACGACCTCAGTTTGGCCATCTGTCTGGGGGTGGAAGGCAGTGGATTTGGTGAGCTTGGTATCCAACAGTGACCATAGGCTCGACCATAATATGCTGAGGAACCGACTATAACAGTCTAAGATAATGGTTTGTGGGATCCCAAAATGTGCCCATACTCATTCAAATAAGAGCTTGGAAGTGGCTTCTGCTGTGATGTTCTTCTTGCAGGCAGCTAGAATCGCCATCTTGGAAAAGCGATCAACAACCACAAAAAAACAGTCATTTCCCCTCTTGGTGGATAGGAGGCCCAAAATGTAGTACATTGAGATGGATTTCTATGGCCTACCAAGAGTAGGAAGAGGGGTGTACATTCCCTATTTCTTAGTGGTTGGTTTGGGAATAGTGCAGGCGGTGCAGGACCTGATATACTTTCTGACATCATGTCGAAGTTTTCACTAGTAGAAATGTTTCTGCAACACTACCATTGTATTTTCGATGCCAAAGTGTCCTGCCACCCAAATATAGTGAGCTTCCCAAATTAGCTTTGGGTGCTCTCTTGATGGAACACAAAAATGGCCCAGATGGCACAAAAACCCGTCTTGAAGATGGAAATTAGCGACCACTAAGTTGTAGCCCATCATTTGGTAGGTGGTGGAGAAGTCAGTGTCTGTCTCATAGAGGTGGGGCCATTCGGAGGTCTCATGGCCACAAGGGTATAGCATCATGGTGAGTTCCGCAACTGGAGGTCGACTGAGGCAATCAACAAATCAGTTGGTACTTCTTATTTTATACTTGATGTTGAGGTGGAACTGCTGTAAGTATGTGGACCACTTCTGATGATAGTCATTCTGCAATTTTCCTTGGGTTTGCATGAACTGTAGTGGCTTGTGATCAATGTGGATGACTGTATCCTTCCCAAGAATGTAATTTCTCCACTGGAGGTAGTATTGCACAATGGAGTACATTTCTTTGTCATAAGTAGGGTACTTGTGGACAACATCTGATAGTGGCTCACTATGATATGACATGGGGTGGCTGTGTTGAGTGAGAACGACGCCCACAACATAGTTTGAAGTATCTGTCTTGATCTCAAAGGGATGTTGCAGGTCCGGTAATGAAAGTACTAGGGATGAGCACAAACACTTCTTCAAGTCATCAAAGGCTTATTGTTGGGACAAGAACCACACAAAGTTTTCCTTACTGCCACCCCTGGTTACTTGGATGAGGGCCCATGTGATATGATAGAATCCCAACACAAACTTGTGATAGAAATTGGCGAGGCCCAAGAAGCTATGAATTTTAGTGAGTGTGGTTGGGGTTGGACAGTCATGGATGACCTGAATATTGGCTGGATCCACATGCACACCATTTCGATCAATGATGTAGCCTAAGTAATGGACCTTGTCCATGTCGAAGGATCATTTTTCCAAGTTTGCATATAGTTTGTGTCGTCACAAGGTGTGAAAAACCTGCTGAATATGATACAAGTGTTCTTCCCAAGTCTTGTTGTAGATGAGGATGTCATCCAGATACACCACTAAAAAATTATTGGTGAAAGGTCGTAGGATATCATCCATCATCCTCATAAACATTACTGGAGCATTTTTCAAACCAAAGGGAATGACCAACCATTCAAAAAGACCTTCTTTTGACTTGAAGGAGGTCTTCCATACATCTATCTATTCTATTGGGACCTGGTGGTAGCCAGACTTAAGATCAATGTTACTGAAGTATTTGGCCCACATGAGATGATCAAGGAGGTCGTTGATTCAGGGAATCAGGTATCAGTTTTAGATTGTGATTTTATTCAGGGCCCGATAATCAATGTAGAGTTGCTAGGTCCAATCTTTCTTCTGCACTAGCACGATTGGGCTCCCATAAGGTGATGAGCTGGGATGTATGTGACCTTTATGGAGTAGTTATTGGATCTGCCTCTTGATATCCTCATTTTCTAACAGAGAGCAATGATAGACTGGCCCATTGGGTAGCAATGCACCTGGGGTAAGATCGATGGGATGCTTGACCTAGCAGTGCAGAGGTACCTCGGTAGGAGAGGAGAAGATATCTGAGTATTCTTCCATGACCTTATCCACTTGCTTCTATAGTGTGGAGATATCGGATGTGGAGGCCCTGGATATGGATGTGATATTTCGCTCACTCTGAGAGTGAATCATGAAGAACACAAATTTCCCATTCTGAGAGATGACCTTCTTGCATTGCTTGGTAGAGATCAAGGAAATAAAACTAGGAGGGACTGCCTCAGGTATCCTGTACAATTTCTCGTTCAAAGTAATAATAAACCTACGAGGCCTAGACTCATATACAACATGATGTTTCCATAAATAAGGTTGGCCCAAAAGAACATTACAAAGTTCGAGAGGAGAAACATCACAAAATACCTCGTCTTTGAAGGGATTGATGCCGTACGACAAACGACACTGTTGGCTGACACAGAGATCATTTCCTGGTGGAGCCATCCAATGGTGTAGGGTTGTGGGTGAAATTTTGTTGGCATGGCCAAATACTTGATGACCTCTACTGAGATGAGGTTCTTATGGATACTGCTATCAATGATGAAGTGCAGTGGGGTGCCTTTTACCCACATCTATGAATGGAAGAGGCACTCGCCTTCTTCTGGCTTGTCTAGTTCACCAGGTTGGAGCTTGGTGGTACATATGGTGGCACTCAGTTCCATGTCAATGATCCATCTTCCCCTTTTTGGTTCTGACTCAGAGTCAGAACCTACATCTGATTAAGAGGCTTTCACTTCGGCCACCAACGACTTCTTTGAGCGGTAGTCAACAATGTTATGCCAAGGGATCTTGGAAGTTGTACCATTTCCCAGTATATTTCTTTGTCTTTTCGACGTCATTCTTTGCTTTTGGCTTGGACCTCTTTGTCCTAATACTATCCATCTTTGCTCTATGCTTTTTTCTATGGGTTGGGGCCGCCCCTTCTTGCATTTTTTTGTGAGGGGTTCCCAGGCCCAAATTGCCGTGTCTTTTGTTTGAGCTTTTGCTCGATTTTGACGGCATATCAGTAAGCCATGCCCAAGGATGAGATGTCTAGAAATTCCATTTCAGTATGGATGTATCTATGCTGAGCACCAGATGTCACTCTGAATCTTTGATACCCATCTTGGTGCACAAGGTATGGAAGATATTTGTGAACTCTGACACTACTTGGTCTCTTTCTTGCCACAGTGTGGTCCATTTGGTATACAAGTCTTCATAACTTCCAACATGGTATTTTTGTTCCCTAATAGCATCCCTGAAGGATTCCCAGGTGGCCGCGACTATAAATAATGAGGGTTCATCTGTTTCCTTTTTCTCATAGAAAGTTTCCTACCAATCTTTGACACGGGGAACGACTTTGAGGAGTGCAAAAGTAGTCTTTTCTCTATTTGAAAAGTTATGGATAGAAAAATACCCTTCTAGTAGACTCAACCACTTGTCTACAACATCTGTGTCTATTTGACCTTCAAATATAGGAATATCGATGTTTATTTGTACCTTGAAGGGGGCGGTGCCTCCGCTCTAGGAATATGTGTCTCCTGTTGGTAGTTGTTGAAGTATTTGCTCGAAACTATCCATCATCTCCTTCCTCTGTTGCATGAGGGATTCATCAAGAATCATTTTGAAAGGATCTCCTATCTCATCATATTTATTTTCTCCTTCAATGAGAGGTCACTTGGGCGTGCAAGAGATTTTTTCCTCAAGAGAAACAATCTCGAGACCTAATTCTTTGCACCCTGACCTCTTTGGGGACATGCATTAAGATGACAAGGAGCAGGCCACTTTGATACCACTGATCTAGATTTTATGAGCAGAACGAAATGAGTAAAAATTGTTAAAATATGCTTAACATAGAATAACAAACATACAGTAAAATTGGTTTTCTATTCAATAAGGAAATAAGTTAAAACTGTAAAATGCAGCGAAAAACAAGCTTGCTAGAATGGTGGCAGCTTATCTCTGAGAAGAGATGTGATGGCTGCTCTCATTCGCTAGAAGATGATTACGATGAGGCTCTAAAGGCCTTTTTACAATAAGCAGGAATGTCAAAAACCATAGACATCCAGAAACCTAACCCTAGGACATGAAGTGCCAAAATTCATGTGGGCCCTGTTTGGGTAAGTTAGTACATCAACTTCCCAGGGTCGTAACTTTTGCATACGATCTCCGTTTTAGGCGCACGATAGTTGGTTGGAAAGGTATCGTCAAGGAGATTAATTTTTGGGGATCAATGAGAGCCTTTGAATATCATTGAGAATCTATATCTCAAAAAACCTTCATTTAGGACCTCAAAATGGTCTCGGAAGTTAAAAACTGCTAAAAATAATAAATTGCCAAAATTGCCAAAAAACTGTTTTGAGCGAATTGGAAAAGGTGGGTGGCCATCGATATCCACCTGGATCACATGAGGGTGGTAGGAATGGTAATCAAAATGATGAAGGAGGAAGTCTTTGAGCTTCTACAAATATCATTTGTTCAGATAGCAACAAGTAGGTTGATAACAATCATGCAGGTATGCATTTAGTTTTTTTGATGCATACATGTTGAAGGGGATTGAGGTAAGAATTCCCTCAAATTATTTCAATATTTAAATTGATATGTAATGGCCAAAGGCCTAGAGTATGTAAATGTTGTTGATTCTAGAATGCATTTAGATAAAATTTTGGTTTCATATTATGTTATGATTGGTTATGGGATCATAACCAGGTTAATTCAGGAGACATACTCCTTCTATAACAATGAATATCCATAGATCTAGTCATGTGTGAGACCATAATATGATTGGATATGGAAGGGATACAACGCTATGTGAGTGCTCAATGGTATCTACCATATATCTAATGTTTGGACTGCAACCTCTTTGCCGACACTGAAGAGAACTTAAGAATTATATTCTTGGTGTTGTGTTTGGGTTGAAAAGGAAGGTATCCAAATAGTCAAGAAAGCAGTAGGAAGTGTGTGGATGATGTGTTGAGGTGTTGGCTAGACCTTCGAACTCATCGTGGTGGAATGCATGACAAAGTTATGTTGTATCCTATAGCCAATGCATGGATGCATTGTGTATATGTGGCCATGGGTATTGGCACATTGATTTATATTTTATTTAGTAATTAATTGTTGCATTATGAAAATCTTGTGGTGCTGAAAATATGTAATGATGGATAGATGCATTATATTTAATATGAATACTAGTTGAAGGTGATTGGATTATTGTTTGTTACAATTCCAAGATAAGTTTTTGGAGCTTTAAAAAATGTTACAAGTTGATGCAGGAGCATCGTATAAATCCCAAGTGCGTTCCTAAAGCCAAGGAGACAGCTGGACGCGTAGATGTAATTTGAACACATATTTGTGAAAATGTTTTGAAATTTAAAATTTGAAACATTAATCTAATGGACAGGAGGAAAGTGAAGTTTCATTTATATCTTGAAGATCCAAATTGATTTTGGGGCGTATGTTCCTATCCGCGGATGTAATAGGCATTTAAGTTTGTTTAATGCAAGTAGGTATATTTAAATGATAGACTAGACCGTTTTAGGAACTTAGGAGGGAAAATGGATGATAGACACCCTCAACCCTTGTATCTTTGTATCATAATTCATAATTTGTAAGTTGTAGAGCTGCAGAGGAGAATAGAAGAGCACAGAGGATTTTTATGCATTTAGCTATTATTTGCCATGTACAGGAGCACTAGAATTAATAGAAGAAAGCTTTGATTCCAAATCTATGTGTGTGTTATGGTTGTTGGAACCACCTGTTGAATGGTATGTTGTAGGCTTGTTTATATTCTCTGTGTGCATTTTATTTCAATTCTATGTGTGTGCGTATGCTCTGGGATTCTTTGTTAAATGTTTGAATTCTGGATAAGGGGAGAATGAGTTTCCATTGTTTCTCTTTCTAAGAACTCCTGCAAAGAGTGCAGTGGAGGGTCCGCAAGGAGTGTGTCGACCAGGTTCTGAAACTCATCTTAGAACTCTCGGGAAAGATATAATTGTGCTTTTATAGGCAGAAGCATGAGAAAGGCTCAGAGCCGTGCAAGGAGTGCACAGGCTGGGAAAGAGGAAAAATTTCTTCAATTTCGCAAAGGACTTGAAGAATTATTTGTCGCAAGGAGTGCACAGAGCTTCCTTTGAGAGATAACTGGAGTAGTTATCGTGGAGTGCAAAGTTCGTGCGTAGGGGAGGTTCGAGGTCAGAACTCTCCAAGAGAAGTCGAAGACCTAGAAAATCAACTTTGTTTGAAGGTTGCAAAGGGTGAGCGAAAGTTTGAATCGAAATCATCCAGGAGAAAGAAAGGCCAAGAATCCGAATCAAAGCTTGGGGCCAAAGAATTATCAAGGACGCATATGGACGATTGACATTCTCCATGGAGAATCATCGAATTTTCGAGGATCATTAGATCATGTTAAACTTGCAAGGTGGTTAGCAACAGGAGGAACCCATCACCTAGGAGCCGAGGATCAACGGGAGCCATTGATCGCATTTTATTCAATCTGTCAGATTTCCTCGGGGTTTTGGGGTTTGTGGGTTTGGAAGGAAGACCAATTCCTGGGTCGTTCCAAGTCCCAAGTCACGAGGTATAAGGAAGGAGATCCAGGCCATTGGATCTCAGCAGTAGGAGAACTGTTGGATCAACCCCCCACATCATATCCTGTATCGGGGTTTCAAGGTGTATAAACCTTTGTTGTGATCGCAAAGGTTACAAAACGCTGAACGCCGAAGTCACGTGCGACAGGTGGCGCCGACGTAACATACAGAAAAGTTGAAAGCGGGTGACAGTTGGCGTGGACACATCACTTGGGAGGAGTCAACACTCTATTGACTTATCGCACTTTGGAGGTTTGTAAGGGGAGAGCAACAGTTTACGACCCTCCAACTCGCGAAGTCACGAGTTGCGAGAGGGGCTAGTACTGAGCCTAGCCGGTGGTCATTTGTAAAGGGAGTTAACAGAAAGGGGCCATACACCATCCGCCATATTGC
>JASDQU010244243.1:34050-48323 GCA_032191745.1 Picea mariana
TCACAACAGAACTAAGGAGCGGTTGCAGAGTTCAAGTCAAGAGTACAAGCATAGAGAAGATCAACACAGGCGAGAACTTCAATTTGAAGTTGGTGATTTGATTCTTGTGCATTTGAGGACGGAAAGGTTCCCAAGGGGAATGTATAACAAGATTAAGATGAAAAAGTTTGGATCGTGCAAGGTCATAAGGAAATTCAGGGCAAACACATATGAGATTGAATTACCCGATGGGGCCGGAATCTCACCAATATTCAATGTCACGGATTTGTACCCTTATAGAGTTGAAGAAGCAGGAGTAGAAGATGAACAAGAAAAGATTCAATGGAAAAAACAAATGCCTGTAGCTGAAAAGCCACAGATGGAAAGCATAATTGACAAGAGGATTAGTAGAAAGACCAGGAGAAAAGATTATTTTGAATACTTGGTCAAGTGGAAAGGACATCCAGTTGAAGATGCCAGCTCGGAGAATGAAGCAGAAATTCAAAGGCATGGATAGACCGTGCAAGAGCTCATGAACGAGAGTTCATGAAAATTTTGAAGCGAGGGAGTGTGATGCAGGAGAATCGTATAAAGCCCAAGTGCATGCCTAAAGCCAAGGAGACAGCTGGACGTGCAGATGTAATTTGAACATGTTTTTGTGAAAATGTTTTGAAATTTAAACTCTGAAACATTAATGTAATGGACAGGAGGAAAGTGCAATTGCATTTATATATTGAAGATCCAAACTAATTTTGGGGTGTATGTTCCTATCCGTGGATGTAATAGGCATTTAAGTTTGTTTAATGCAAGTAGGTAGATTTAAATGATAGACTAGACAGTTTTAGGAGCTTAGGAGGGAAAACAGATGATAGACACCCTCAACCCTTGTATCTTTGTAACATAATTCAAAATTCGTAAGTTGTAGAGCTGCAGAGGAGAATAGAAGAGCACATAGGATTTTTATGCATTTAGCTATTATTTGCCATGTATAGGAGCACTGGAATTAATAGAAGAAATCTTTGATTCCAAATCTATGTGTGTATTGTGGTTGTTGGAACCACTTGTTGAATGGTATGTTGCAGGCTTGTTTATATTCCTTGTGTGCCTTTTATTTCAATGCTATGTGTGTGCGTATGCTCTGGGATTCTTTGTTAAATGTTTGAATTCTGGATAAGGGGAGAATGAGTTTCTGTTGTTTCTCTTTCTAAGAACTCTTGCAAGGAGTGCAGTGGAGGGTCCACAAGGAGTGCGTCGACCAGGTTCTGAAATTCATCTAAGAACTCTCAGGAAAGATATAATTGTGCTTTTACAGGCAGAAGTGTGAGCAAGTCTCAGAGCATGCAAGGAGTGCACAGGTTGGGAAAGAGGGAAAATTTCTTCAATTTCACAGAGGAGTTGAAGAATTCTCTGTCGCAAGGAGTGCACAGAGCTTCCTTTGAGACATAACTGGAGTATTTATCGTGGCATACAAATTTTGTGCACAGGGGAGGTTCGAAGTCAGAACTCTCCAAGAGAAGTTGAAGACCCAGAAAATCAACTTTGTTTGGAGGTTGCAAAGGGTGAGCGAAAGTTTGAATCAAAATCATCCAGGAGCAAGAAAGGCCAAGAATCCAAATCAGAGCTTGGGGCCAAAGAATTATCAAGGACGCAGATGGGCGGTTGACATTCTCTGTGGAGAATTGTTGAATTTACGAAGATCATCAGATCACGTCAAAATTGCAAGGTGGTTAGCGACAGGAGGAACCCATCACCTGGGAGTCGAGGATCAACGAGAGCTGTTGATCGTGTTTTATTTGAGCTGTCATATTTCCTTGGGGTTTCGAGGTTCATGGGTTTGGAAGGCAGCCCAATTCCTGGGTCGTTCCAAGTCCCGAGTTGTGAGGTATAAGGCGGGAAATCTAAGCTGTTGGATCTCAGTAGTAGGAGAACCATTGGATCAACCCCTCGCATCATATCGCGTATCGGGGTTTCGAGGTGTATAAACATTTGTTGTGATCGTGGAGGTTACAAAACGTCGAACGCCGAAGTCACACGTGACAGGTGGCACTGACGTAGTGTGCAGAAAAGGTGAAAGCGGGCAACAGTTGGTGTGGACACGTCGCTTGGGAGGAGTCAACACTCTATTGACTTATCGCACTTCGGAGGTTCACAAGGGGAGAGCAATAGTTTATGACCCTCCAACTCGCAAAGCCGCGGGTTGCAAGAGGGGCTAGTACTTAGCCTAGCCGATGGTCATTTGTAAAGGGAGATAATAGAAAGGGGCCATACACCATCTGCCATATCGCAATTTCGGTTATCGATGTTTGGGGCGCTGGAGGAGTCGAGATTCCACGACTCTCCAACTCGCAAAGTTGTGAGTCACGAAAGGGCTCGCGCCAGGCCTTGGTTGTGGTCATATTGCAAAGGGGGGGCTAAGGGAGAAGTGCTTATACCTTACGCCTATTTGTAGTTTCGCATCTCAGCTATTGCTGAGAGTCGTGGAATTGTGTTAAAAGACGCGAACTCGTGAGACCTGATCTCTTGCGTGGTCAAAGAAAAAGAGTCCCTTCTAACTCTTGTGGAGGTTTGGAAAAGATCCTGAGCAGATCTCGGCCCAAGGGTCGGGGGTCTGCACCACAAGTGATATTACATGAATTATTGAATGCAATAGGGTAAATTCATGTATATATTATATAACATAAAAATGATTATGCTAACAGCTGAAATGATGTGAGTATTGCTAACTCACGAAGTTGAAAACTCTTTAGGAATTGTTAGATTTTACAACAAGAAAGTTGCAGGTTAAAGAGGCTACATAATGATAAAATTACAGAAAAGCTCTGTTGAGGGGACATAGTGATAAAACTATTTCTGGATAGAGGAAATAAAATATTGGTTGATAATACATGTGTTAATAATGATGGGTTCATTCTAGTAATAGTTGGATTAATGGGAGTGATTGAATTGTTTTTGTAAACAATTCTTAGATCACTTTGTGAATTTTTGTAATTGTTTCCATGAAAATATACATATGCATGATACTGACAATTGGTTTGGCTGAGTGAAGTTAAGGAAATTGCAGGTAGAATGGTATTGGATATGGTAGGTATGTAAGCCATATGGAAGACTGATATCTACGGCTATAGAAGTCAAACATTTTGAGCAAAAAATTCATGCATGCGAATTTTGTTTTCCTATATAAAATCAATTTCATAAATTAATAATTACAAATTGTATGTTATGCTAACAATTTGTGTGGTTGAATGAAAGGTTGAGAAAACTGCAAGCAGAATTGTCTTGGATATGGCATGGATGTAAGCCCATGAGGAAGACTGATATCTATAGCTGTAGAGCCAAACATTATGAGCAAAAAGTTCATGCTTGGAAAATTTTGTTTTCCTGTATAAAAATGATTTGACATTTATGATTGAAAATGGTTATAATGATATCTCATGATGATTTTATGTGTATAATACAGATGATATGTTGGATATACTAGCTATAAAGCATGGAAAATACTACTGTTGTGACATGAGAACCATGTGTCCCTAGAAATCTTCTTGTGCAAGAAATCTTGGCCAGACAAGATGGATCACCTGAGGGATTGTATAGTAGAGAAGGGGATGCCTCAGCTTGGGCATGGAAGGTGAGTGATCATGAGGAAGAGGAGAATTTGGTATTTCTTGTAAACCATTGATTGGGATCATGCACCCAACAAGTATGTCAGGGAAAATAGTGAGCTAAGTTAATGAGACAACCATATGGATGCAGAACCATGAACCACACAGATAAGCATTGTACTGTATTATGAAAACTTTACTTTTAAATTATGAACAAAAATAAAACTTTTATGTACAAATTGTGAATTTATATGCTTGTTGATTCGAAATGTTGTAGGAAAGCAATGAATTTTGAGGATCTAGAAAAGTACCAGACTATGAGAGAAAAGAAGAAGTTGATGTTGGAGAGGTTGAATGACAAAGGCATGGAATGAAGAAAGTCCAATGGACTTGTTGCAACTGGAGTTTTGGAAGTCACAACTCTAAAACTTCTTGGCCCAATGCACTGGAGCCCTAGAAACAAGTGGAACAAATTGAGGGACTGCATGGTAGAGAAAGGGGTTCACTTCTTTGGGTTGTGTAGGGCTGAGAGGGAAGGAGAGCTTGCTAGTTGGAACTGCTACTAGAAATATAAATTCTAAAGATTATTATACATGTTTTGGGTCAGAATGCCTATGTATACATGTTTAATTTTAGGCGAGAGTGCCTATGTATATAAAATTGGGCTGGATTTTCTGTGTAGATTTAGGCCGCAGGGCCTGGATTTGTAATGTTAATAACATTGGAATGGTGTTGAGCACTAAGGACAGTGCCAAAATAAGGGGAGGGGGATGTAACATCATGGTTCTAACCCTTATAAACTATAATGTATTATGTAAATGTGACTTAGGCTGGTGAGACAATAAAGTTGAAAAGGGGCCAGAGTGCCTAGGAAATGTAATACATCTATATACATTAATAAAAGACATCATTGGCTACAAGATAGACAAGGACAAAATATATAGGGGCCTATGATTCCACGAAAGAGGGGGCTTGAGGGGATAAGTATTTTTATTATTATTTGATTTTACCCATAATTGTTTTTATGGAGAAGAGGGGTTACATGAGCTTCTTGGGATGGAGGCCATGTGGTTGTTTTCTTCATGTAATTATTTAAACATCCCTTGGGGGGCTATTTTGGGGGTTCTTCTCCCTGGTTATTCTTGTTCTTCTTCTTCTTCCTTTTCCTCACTCATTTTGGCTATTTCATGTGCTCTTGGGATGAGCATGGAAACAAATGGTTGGAAGAGGAGAGTCATTGCTAAATGGTTGTAATATAATTGTTGATCATTCCAGTAGGTAATTGATGCTTGTGTGCATGAGCTTGATGGAATTTCAGATAGAACTGTCCATGGTTGAGAATCCTTGGAGTTTCCAGTAGGGATATTTCCTGACCAATAGCACTGGATCCCTGGAGAGAAGTGGGACAGCCTGAGGGACTGCATGGCAGAGAAAGGTGATCATTTCTTTGGGTTGTGCAGGCTGAGGGGGAAAGAGAGATGGAAATTTGGATTTGCTGTGAGGTTGGGAAACCTGAGAGCTAGTTAGCCAACTGTTGTGTGTTTTTAGATTTGGCCTCACACCCATCCTTGTGGATTCATATCCTTGGCTCGGGGGTGACCTACTGTTGAAAGTAAATGAACAACAATATCTATGGTTGGGAGGAACGTCCTTGGTCTGCAGCCAGTTGGTGAACATTTACTTGCAAAGATAAGTTCTCTTTGTGTTTTTTGTATAATTTTTATTCCACTGTGTATTCAATTATCTCTAAGATATGTATTTTTTTATGTGTTTGCCTATTGGTTATTTGTTGTGCATGGCACATTGTTTACTCCTTTATGTTGTAGCATGGATCTTGTCTTATGCATGCTATTTTCATGCGTCTAACATTAATGAGAAGTCCTTTGATTTCGAGATAAGTTCAGAGAACTAAGTCTTGGGATTGCAGCATACCCCACCCGTTGGTGGCTGGGTGTGTTGTAGCCTATCTAAGTAGCGTATCCCAACTTGTGAATGGATGTGTACGTTACACTTTACCTCTTGTGAGGAGTATTAGTCATCATATTGATGTGATACTTGGAGATATTTTTCCAAATAAAGCAACTTATAGAATGACCCCACAAGAGAATGAAGAAATTACGAAACATGTGCAAGAGATTCTGGATAAAGGATTGGTGAAGGAAATTCTAAGCCCATGTGTTGTACCAATAATACTCAACCTAAAGAAGGATGGAGGATGGTGCATATAAATTGATTCAAAAGAAAACAACAAGATTACTATAAGGTACAAATTTCCATTGCCTCGCATTGATGACTTGTTAGACTATTTAAGTGGTGCTAAGTATTTCTCAATAGTGGAGTGGATATCATCAAATTAGGATAAGAGAAGGGGATGAATGGAAAACTACTTTCAAAACTTATAGTCGACTGCATGCATGGTTGGTGATGCCTTTTGGGATCACAAATGATCCAAGTACATTTATGAGGTTGATGAATGAGGTTTTGAAAGAATTTATTGGAAACTTTGTGATAGTATATTTATATGATATCTTGATATATAGCCAAACAAGAGAGGAACATCTAATCCATCTCAAAATGATTTTGAATACTTTGTAAAAAGAAAGGTTGCTCATAAATATGAAGAAATATAGTTTTATGAATAATGAGCTAATATATTTGGGATTTGTAGTATCTGAAGAAGGATTGAAGATGGACCTAGAGAAGGTTCAAGTAATAGTAAGTTGGCCTACTCCCAGAAATGTGTATGAGGTAAGGAGTTTCCATGGTTTAGCAAGTATTTATAGGAAAATTATCATAAATTGTAGTTAGTTATGTGCTCCAATTATTGAGAAAATCAAAGAGAACTTACAACCATTGAAATAAACAATATAAGCTGATCAAAATATTCAAATTTTGAAAAAAAAGATGACTAAACAACCTGTGCTAGATTTTCCAGACTTTAATAAGTTTTCCCAAGTTGAGACCGATGCCAGTGGGACTGCAATAAGAGTTGTACCGAGCCAGGAATAACAACCAACTGCATATTTTTAGTGAGAAGCTGAATGAGGCTAAACATAAATATTCATCTTATGATGACTTTTATGCAATTGTGCAGGCACCGAAGAAATTGAGACATTACCTCATGCCCAAAGAGTTTTTTCTTTACACTGACAATCATGCATTACAATTTATAACTAGTCAACCAAAACTTAATCAAAGACATGCTAAGTGGGATGAACTTCTGCAGAATTTTCCTTTGTGATTAAACACACAAGTGGTAAGGAAAATAATGTTGTTGATGCATTGAGTATGATTAATTTAATTTTGCAATAATTTCAAGTCAACACTTTAGGCTTTGATGGTTTAAAAGAAATGTATCGAGATGATGCATATTTCAAAGATGCTTATGCAAAATTTGAAAATAAATTTGCCAGAATTAGGAGTCAGTGTTTGGACTACATGCTACAGGAAATATTGTTGTTCAAGAATAGTAAGTTGTGCATACCCAAGTGTTCAATGAGGGGGAACCTGATCAAAGAAAAGCACACTGGAGGACTATCAAGAAATTTTTTCTACGATAAAATGTTTTCTTAGGTAAATGATTTTTATTTTTGACCTGATATGCAAAATCAAGTGAAGAGGTTTGTGGAAAAGTGTAGAATTTGTTAGCATGCTAAAGGGAGAAGTTAGAATACAGGGTTGTATCATCCACTACCCATTCCAAGCAGGCCATGGGATGCAATGAGTATGGACTTTCTGTTTGGATTTCCAAGGACACATAGAGGTAATGATTCTATCTATGTTGTGGTAGATAGATTTTCAAAAATGTCTCATTTTATTTCTTGTACAAAAACCAATGATGTTAAAAATATTTCCAGTCTATTCTTTAGAGAGGTGGTAAGATTTCATGGTTTACCCAAAAGTATAGTTTCAGAGAGAGACACTAGATTTGTGGGAAAATTTTGGAGAACCCTATGGAAGAATATTGGTACTAATATAATTTTCATCTCATCCTATCACCCACAAACTGATGAGAAAACATAACCCTTAGAAACATTTTGAGGAGATTTGTGAATGAGAATACCAAGCAATGGGATTAGATTCTTGGTCAAGCTGAGTTTGCATATAATTACTCACCCAATAGAAGCACACGGATGAGTCCATTTCAAATATTGTATGGAATGCATGCAATAGGAGTGTATGAGTTGAGGAATTTGGGAGAACAATAATTGAGGAGTGTTGATGGTGAGGATTTTGTAGTGAGTATGTAGGAATTACAGGAAAAGATCAAGTAGACGTTGCAAGAAAGCAACCAACAATATAAGTAGAGGGAAAACACAAGAAGAAGGCCAATGGATCTTGAAGTTGGTGAAATGGTCATGAAATACATGAGGAAAGAGAGGTTTCCTACAAGGACCTATAACAAACTGAAACTTAAAAATATTGGGTCATGTAATATTTTAAGGAAATTTTCTTCTAATGCATATGATATAGAACTTCCAAGTGGTGTTAGAATTTCTCCAATATTTAATGTTGCATATTTGTATCCCTTCAAGGAGATAAAAGGAGTTTCAACATATGAACTTGTAAGTGATAAATATTAGACCATAGGATGGAAAGGAAAACTACCTAGAGCAGTGCAAAAAGAGATTGAAGTAGTGTTGGATCAAAAAGTGACAAAGAAAACCAGAGGCAATGAATATTTCCAGTACTTAGTCAAATGGAAGGGTCAACCAATAGAGGATGCTACTTGGATGAAAAAAATAGAAATTTCCAAGTATGGAGCAGACCTTGAAGACTCGATAAATAGTTCTTTTCTTCTTCGGGAGTCTGATGCAGGATCATATGGCAGTAAATTTCAAGATTGACCCTAAGGGTCACAAACATTTACCAAGGGAGTTGGTTCCCTAATTAATTTAATTATATTTGTAATAACTACAAAATGTCTCTAGAAGACATTTTCATTGAGTTTGTTTGCTAGATGTCGAGTTGTTGTGACAGGTGTTAAATCTGTTGCTAAACATTAGGAACATATCTCTAGTTTAGACATTTGTTGAGATAGCTCGGGATTTGTTTGTTTGTGAGCTATCCGAGGGCTCGAGATATATCGAATGGTTTTTGTAAGAGTTAAAGGGTTAGAGAGATCATGTGTGAGATAGGGTGTGTGATAGTGTGAGTTGTAAATGTTTAAGAGAATGCAAGGAACAAATATATATTGTTGTATATATCTATTCATTTGCAAATGTAATGAATGAGAAATTATCTAATTTTCTTGTGCCGTTGTGAGTTACTTTGTGTGTGCATAATTAATATTTAATCACAACTTTTAGAGCACAAAAATTCCATATCGAGTTTATGTTTGTAGGAGCACAAATCATGTGCAGAGCCATTAATCTAAACTGAGACAAAACCCTACTTGAATTTCTGTGGTTATTTTTTGTTGGCATGAAGAGTCAAGATTGATGTAGATATCTAGATCGACGACCCATATTATTTCGGGCATCGCCTCTCGAAAATTTGCCTTAGTTTTGAATTTGATTAACTCTGATACACATGTCCTTAATAGATTGGATAGCATGGCTCTGCAACTTAATTCTAGTGTGGCCCACATCAAGAAACCTTTGCAATAGTGTTAAGAAGATGGACATATAATATTAGATCGTGGCATGGATTGACGACCCTCATTATATCGAAATTTTTTCTTGAGAGAAGATCCAACCATTCATTGATAAAGAAGATCAACGATCCTCATCAAATTGTGTGTGCCCAACTAGAGAGGTGTTTAGTAAGGAGGAACCCCCCCACAATTTAATCATGTGATAGAAAGGAAAACCGTGTGTTGGCATGTGGTTTATTGTTGTACCCCCTTGCCTCAAGATCCAAGTCGAGGACTCATCCCCCCAGAAAGTAGCTCCTGGTCATATACTTTGACCATATGACAATAACTAATGAAGAGCTCTTAGTCTAGTCCTTTTGGCTCAAATTCATAACCACTGAACTAGGATTGGAATGAACTTATTGTTTAGTTTGATCAAAGGGACAATGAGAGCTTATTCGTTGTAACATAGTTGTGTTCGAGAACTATGTAAGTGGGATTTGGATGGTGTTTTCCATCATACCCCTTGGATGTAAGGAAGGTATTCCTTCATGTTGGTGGTTTTATCATTTTGTGGATGAGTCTTCCTTCCTTTCTTTTTCATATCATTCGTGTTGTCTTTTTCTCTATATCCTATGCTCTTGAAGCCCCTGGTTAGGTGGTCTATATCTTGTTCAATATTCTCATTGTTAGTGATTCTTGCTGCCATTATAGCTAGGGTATTGACAACTCCCATCTTCTGAGAAGGGTGGTGGTGGGAGTCTACATGAAGGTAGATATTTGTGTGAATTTTATTTCTGAAGACTTTGAGCCCAAGTGTACCATCATGCTTCTTAGTGACTAGTATATGAAGGAAGGGTTTTATTTCATTTTTTCTAGTTCCGCCGTAAATTTGGTTTCATTAGAAATTCCATTGAGGTTCTCAAAGAATTCATTTAGTTCATCCTTTCCATGAGGCCACTTGATGTTGGTATCATCCACATACCTCTTCCACCTATATTATTTTAGGGGGTATGATTCTAGATCCCTCTTCTCAAACTTCTCCATGAAGAGATTGACTACAATTGAGGATAGAGGGGATCCCATATTGACTCCACTTATTTTTTCAACAAACTTTCCCTGGAAGTTGAAAAAGGTTGATCTTAGGAAGACTTATTCTAGTCTAGCTGTCTAAGGGTCTGTGAATTCATTGATAACTTGAATGGTCTCATGTAACGAGATTTTTGTGAAGAAGGAGAACGCATCGTAAATAATGAGCATGTATTTTGATTCAAATTTATCTTCCTTGATGAGGTTAATGAAGTCACTTGAGTCTTTAATGTAGGAATATGTGCTTCCAACTAATTCTCCTAAGAGATTTGCCACATATTTTTCAAGTTTATAGGTTGGGGAGCCAATTGTGTTGACAATCGGTCTGAGATGAAATCCTTATCTGTGGATCTTAGGGAGTCCACAAATTCTAGGGGTGATTAGGAAACTTGGACTAAGTTGCTTCTTCTTCCTTTCATCTAGGTTGGAATCCGTTATTACTTTATTGAGCTCCTTAATAACCTTAGATATTTGGTTGCTACCTAGTTTCTTGTAAGTGACAGAGGTTGTGAGGTGCTCCTTCATTTTCGTGTTATAATATACCTTGTTCATAATAAATGTGGCTCCTCCTTTATCAACCTTTAACACCACAATGTTATCATTGCTTCTAATTTTCTTGAGGGCTTCATGATCCTTTTTGTTTATGTTTCTTTTGGTTGGTTTTTCTCTTCTAAGAACTAAGGAACAATATTTTCGAATGATGTCTTTGTCTTCCTCATTAAGGTTTTTAATGCTTCCTTCAATGTCACAAACTATGCTCTCCACCGTAATGGTTCTCAGAGAAACTTAAAAACCCACCCATTTCCTCAATACACCTATTTTTTCATCGTTCAGTTCATAGCTAGAGAAATTAACCACTTTCTTTGCATTTCTTTCTGCAACATTGTTATTTGCAACATTCTTCTTGTTTGCCAGTTTATTGAATTTTCTGTCTTGGCATTCTCTTTCCTTACGACCTTCTCCCCTGAACTTTGGTGCTGCACTGAAATCCAACACATTCCATAGGTTTCCTCATATTCTGTGTGTTATTTTTAAGTGTATATGTAATGCGTCACATGATAGAGAGTCTAATTTCACATGATTTCTCTTAAGTTGTCCTCGAATTAGGGAAAGACTAATTCTGTCAAACACTCTACAATTCCATTTTATACATAGTGGTTGGTTGATGGAGATGAAAATCATAATTAACTTATGGTCCCTACATTGTTTTAAAATATCTAGATCTGCAGCTCTCCTTTAAATCCTTATCCTTAGTTTTTTCATCAACCAGAAATCGTTCTAGGTTTGCCCTCCATACATGGAAGTGATCATTGTTCATTTTCCTAGCTATAAGGGAAACAAGAGTCTCTGACAAGGAGCATATTTAAAAATATATAGACCACCTAATTAGGGTCTTCAAGAGCATAATATACTGAGAAAAAGACATCAAGAATGCTATGAAAAAGGAAGAAAGGAGGACTCGTCCATAGAATGATCAAACCTCCAAAAATAAGGCATACCTTCCTTACATCCAAGGGGTCACATATAAGATTGCAAAAATATTGAAAAGAAAGGAAATCAGAACTTCCTTCAAACCCATGATAACTGTAAGACAAAGAATTGTAACATCTTGCTCTTGCGAGCACATGTTATTGACTTATTCTATGAGGACACTTGCGTGCAAGTGATCCAGTTTTATTATATGGTTGTTTGTTTGCTTATGGATTCTTATGATGATGTAGATGTATTATGATGTTAGGTTATTTGATATCTATGTATTGATAGATTCTATCGACGAGTTTCCCTTTAGTGTGCAGTAAACTTGACAGATTGAGGATGTCACTGGCATCAATGGACCTCCTTGGACTCCGGATCGAGTAAGGGAGTGGACTGTATTGGTTTGGGTATTTTAATTTATGCATGTGTGACACATGATCAGGTATATTATGATGTTGTTTATGAATCATTGATAGTATTTCATTGATGGATGCAGGCTGGCGATTTCTTGCTAATCAGACTCACATAAGGAGTAAAGGGGCCATGCATAGAAACCATATATTGAGGGAGAGGTGTGGCATTATCCCTATCACAACCTACTAGCACTCCCGACGTGGCTCAAATTGTAGGTTAATGATTACCTAGTTCGAGAGATCCACGATGCCATGAGGGCAGACTAAGACAATCACTCATGAATATTCTAAGGGGCTTGCAATAAGGCAGGGTCCTTATTCCTTAGAGGCCCTTAGTCTCTTACAAGGTCATCTGAGTGGAGTATTGACTCCAAGGGTTGGAAAACTACCAAAACCAGTCAAAGGCGAGTGGCACCCTTGGAGCACGTAGTGCGTCTTGAAGGGAACATGGCGTAATTAAAATTTGAATCAAAGGTGAGTGGCACCCTTGGAGCATGGAGTGCGTCTTGAAGGGCATGTTGCGGTATAAAAAAATTAAGTCAATGAATCTAGGTGGCATAGAAAACTTGAGCGAATGTAAACCTTAAAATCTTGAGCGCCTGTTGAATTAATTAATTGATTAATTAATCAACTAAATAATGCATTTATTAACCATAATCCCTAAGGGTCTAGGCATTTTCAAATAAATATTTAACTAAGCCTAAGTCTAAGTGAGTGAGAAGACTAAAAATAAAATTTTAAATTAATTGATGAGGGGAGGAATTAAATCAAATTAAGAATCAATGAAAATGAAAATAAACCCTAAGGAGTGATTAATACACTTGTCCAAGTAAATACTAAATTAGAATGTAATTGAGAATGGAATAACGCATAAAGATGTGTAAGCATAGAAATGTATCTAGTCTAGTCTAACTAAAGAAATTTTCTAATTTAAACAAAACTCAGTTTTAGAAAGGCGTCAATCATTAAAAGGGAAATAAAGGGAATAAAGGGACAACTAGGAGTGATTTAAGGATCACTTTAAGGATGGTTGCGGGAAATTGATATTAATTTAATTAAATTATGGATTTATTAGCGCAACTAAGGAAACACGTGACAAGTGTATGGGGGAAATAATTCCTAATTAAATTATTAAAAAATGAATTAAATGTGCAATGAAAAGTTGTCACTAAGAAAAATTCTATAAAGGAAATGGCTGAGAGGAGGAATAGAGCATGAATGGTATGAGTGAGGTTATGCTGAAGAAATTCTGATTGGTTTTACTTGTGAGAGTTGGGATACCCAACTCGAGAAAGAGAGTGGTATCTCTACCTTGCGAGGTAGGATGGGAGCTAGAGTATTCTGGTTGTGGTTGTGTGTGGCCCCTTTGCGGCTTCGGGGGATGAGGGGGAAGAAAAGTACCCCAAGTGTTGACTGGGAGGTATCGGTTGTTATAACCCTATAATTTATAGAATCAACTTATGACTAGAAGTTCATTCCTTTATTGTAATGAAGGATGCAAACACTGTTTCATTCTACAAATTGATTTGAAGAAAAAAAAAAGAAAAGAAAAGAAAAAATGAGAAAAGAATAAAAGAGGGCATAAAAGAAAAATAAAATCCCCATGCAATAACAATGACTTGGTCCATCATGTTCAATCATGGTCAAGTCCTTTTAAATTTATGTTGATAGGAATAGTGAATAAGCTTGACTAAACTGTTTAATCTTAGTCAAGTGGATAGGTTAGCTAGTGAATAAATTTGACCAAACTGCCTAATCTTGGTCAAATAAGCCTAGGGTAGAGTATTTTCTTAGTCCAACAGTTTAATCTAAGCTAAATGTTGTAGATGAGTAGGCGAGAACATAGGTTAGTTGATTTGGTTTCAATAAAACATGCATGATGGTCGAGTCAGGTTCATGTCCTGATGTTTGAAAGTGTGTTTATCCAACCCCATGGTGTTGAGAAACAAAGAAAGCAGGGGAAAAAACCCACAAAAAGCATTAAACCTTAGTTCCCGCTGCTTATGCAACTTTGCGCTGACAGATTAAAGTTTGAGCAAGAATCCACGGCTGAAAGGCCAGCGCCCAGATCTATGGCCGAGATGTAATTCTGGACTTCCTGTCCGTTCTTCTTTTAACGGAGGGGAGGGGGGTCTGGAATGT
>JASDQU010244243.1:48423-75347 GCA_032191745.1 Picea mariana
CTCCACTCCAAAACCACTCACCATTTACCACCCTTATGACATACCGCCACCTCTTGGTGACATCACACTCCACTACCTCCCCCTACGGGTCCCATCTCATAACTCTGTCAGTTCTTTTCCCTCTAGTCACCCATCAAAAACCACCTCACATTTGCCTTCACCCCAATCAACGTATCCAACATCACCTTGTCACACCCTTCATTCATCCTTCACCTGCCATATCACACTTCAAACGACCCATTGGCCATTTATTACTGGCTACCTATACGTTAGCCTACATACCTATCACCCACGCTCAACGGATACCCATTCACTCAAAACCTTTCCTGTTTCCTCCATTTGCACATTATTCATTTTCTCCACACACCAGACAATCCTTTTCCACATTGCTGATCCAGTCGTTGACCTAACCATAGCCATCACCCGTTAACATTTTGTGTTTAAATTGCAGGTATTTTTCACAGTGATGGCATCCAAATCTAAAAGAGCAGAAGCCGAGGAAAATCCATTCCTCCCACCTCCTATCGACCTCGACAGGATCCCATTAGTCGACAAGGATTACTTAATCTCATAGACAAGGTGCGAATTTGATTTCACGGAGTTACAGTCATGGTTTAAAGATACATTCATAGATCAAAGCGATGAAATTGGGCTCTGGGAGTCCAATCTTCCTCTTTATCTATTTCCCCAAGTCCACCACTTCCCTGAATTTTCTTTAAAATTTCAAGCTCATTCCCTCCCTGACCAGAGAACCATGGTTTCTTTGTCCGGAGAAACTCTTTTCTCTATCATGCCAAACGCCATTGATCAGATGCTACATATGCCTAGAGCCGATTCCCCATCCCCTTTCAACCTTGAAATTCTAACATAGTTGTATTAGAATCTGTCTTTTCCCCAAAGGGCCCAAATTTTTGAGCTTTTCCTCCTGTAGGATGCTCAGCTCCCCAAGACAAATCCCCCATACCCTTCTTCCCTATTCTCAGAAAGAGGAAACCAATTAATTTCATCACTCTATTCTCTACTTGGCTATTTTTCAGACGAGTGGATAGACTAACCTATATTGGGTTTCCTATCCATTTTCTTGGTCGAGGAAAAGGCTACCATCCAGTTCGACTACAACACTTTCCTAGCAGAGAATATCCACGATCAACTTTCAAAATTCACCACAGAGGGCATGTTCCAGTATTCCTCTATACTGGGCTACATGTTCATCTTCTTTCAGACAGAGAAGTTCCCCTTCCTGATGTAGAAAATGAACATGTAGCCCAGTATAGAGGAATACTGGAACAATCCATTTTCTTGGTCGAGGAAAAGGCTACCATCCAGTTCGACTACAACACTTTCCTAGCAGAGAATATCCACGATCAACTTTCAAAATTCACCACAGAGGGCATGTTCCAGTATTCCTCTATACTGGGCTACATGTTCATCTTCTTTCAGACAGAGAAGTTCCCCTTCCTGATGTAGAAAATGGGCAAGGACAGAAAACCCTAGGAAGTAACATCTTAGACCTCACTACTCAGAAGAAATTCTATAGAATTCAACTTCAAATAGTTCATCGAGCAGTTCTACCATCCTGTGGTGAGCATGCTCAGTGGGAGGCCCGAGCCAAGGATAAATGAGGAGATCCAAAGACTTTTGCACCTCTCAGACCTCGCAAAAATTGGATATTGGTACCTGTATCAGAACTATACAGAAATCAGAGTATACAGGTGCGAGCTGGCTCCATATAAGCTGCCCAAGTATCTACCGATGAGGATATTTTCCCTCGAATATTTAAGACAAATGATAAATTCTGATGACATACAATTCGTGTATTTGAAGAAGAGACAACAACTGAGGATCAAGGGGAAAATAGGATCCTTTTTCTGTAATAGCCGAGGTGCCGGGGAAGAGGCGGATAACATTTTGAGGTAATTTAAGTTTGACACAAGTTTCCTATGGCACTACGATCTGTGGGGAATCATCACAGAGATGAGAGTGAAGAACAAGAATATCTCGTATATTCATGCACCCAAGCCGAATATAAAGAAGTTTTCAAATCAAACGGAGTGGGAGGAGAGAACACTGGAAGAGGGAGAACAATAGTCTCCTCAAATCATTATCTCTCAAACAAACACACCACATATACCTAAAGAGAAAAGACCCAGAAAGGATGTTTCTCCTTCTATTTCCGAAGTCTCGACTGAATAGTTTTATATGCACACTAAAAGACCAAAAGCTTGTCATATGACTGAAACGACTGGTGAAAAGGAAACACAGCTCATCACAACTTTGAAAGGTGATCAGACACCTCTTATCTCAAGCGATCAACATATCATGTCTACTTCTTCATCTCAGAAGCAAATTATCACTTCACTGGTAAATCAACAAAGTCAAGGAGGTGCGAAATTGGGTGTCTTTGAGAAATATGATATGATCAAGAAGAAGACTCAAATGTTGACAAGCAACACATATACTCAGTTTCTGAAGAAAACGTCCACGACACATCATCGACTTTTGTCTACATTTGATACAAAGAAAGGAAGGATGCATATGGCCTTTCTCCAGGCACAAGTTCCTGATCCTAAGGCTATCACTGATTACAAAAGAGAAACTTTTGAATTCAACACCAAAGATGTACACCCAGCTGATCAGATGGATCTACATCGACAGAATAGAGAAATGGTATTCTACACTTGGCAAAAGCTTCTACTACTACCACTAAATTGCAAGTTTCTCTGAACAATGTTCAGACACAATTGAAGATGGAGAAGATATCATCCTTTGCAAAAGACAACATAATTAAATCTTTGGAAGAGATGGTGCTCAAGATTGGATACGATCCCTCCAATGTAAAAGCAACATAGGAGATGGTCAAGAAGAAAAATGTGGACATAGAATCCTTGAGAATACAACTGAGACTACCACCTACAGAAGACTCACAGGCAAAGGAGATAGCCGAGGTAGAGGGTGGAAAGGATGAAATGCTTAAGATGATCATGGAACATAACACACAATTAAAAGAAATGGAAGTAGAACTAGAACGATTGGTAAAAGAGAAAGGACAATCAACACCCATGGAAGTAATTCCATTGAGTGTGGTTCCACTTGCGGGAGTTAGTACCACAACCGTAGCAGCAACCTCCATAGTAGAAATTTCGTCAAACGCTCCACTGTCAGCTTTGGAAAAGACAATAGAACTATCAAAGTCCATGTAGGAAATGAACTTATAGGAAATGAAAATCAGTAGACTGAAAAGGGAGGTTGAGAGGCTTTAGGAGCTCAAGAATTCATACCAGATGAGTTTCCACGTTGAAAAGGAAACAACGGAAACACTCAAATGAGAACTACAACAGATGCAAAAGAAAACAGTGGCGGGAAAAATACTTGCCGAAGCTAAGGAGAAGATTTGGATGGATATCTCTGGATCCATAAAGGATATTTGGCCTATGGTGAAAATCATGTTTGAAAAAAACGAACTAGTGCTAAGGAGCAGATTGGCCATTGATGAGATAAAAAGAGAGCTGGGGGATATGCCTATCGAAGCAATCGAAATAATTTGATTTTTGAATTCAAAGACCAGAGAAGAGCTAGAAGATATGAAAATAGAAGACAAGACCGAAACCATCCTTAAAGTCAAGAGAATTCTGACCAAAAGGGGGTTGATGCTGAAACTGGAGGAGAAAGTCCAGAACATGGACATCGAAGTTTAGATATTTTTCAGCAAAATTGATGCTTTGTAGAAGAAAGGTTTTCCTGATTGGTTGGTTTTGAACGATAAGCTAATGACCTTATCTGACTACAAGCAGAAGATTTCCATGGTGGCGAAGGATAGTTCCAAGTTCTCAGGAATATAGGGCAGTATTATAGGCAAGGCATTCTTAGACACTTTGTGGCCAGACCTCAGCATACAGCATGAGATCAAGTATATTTTTACTGTCAAGCCAACATTTTCCAAGTATACAGAAGTGGATGAGATCTACCAAAGAATGCTCAAAATCACCACACCTAGTCAACAAAGGTGGGAGGAGCTGTGCAACTTAATTGAATGATAGATGATGTGTATCATCTGAGTCATCATGTGCAACATCCAAAGTCATGTGAATGACTCACCAACGGCCATCCGAGAAAATTGTCATGAAATTTTGACACATCATTAGCAGTTGCTATATTCTTGTACTATGCTATTTAGTTAGCTAGATTTTAGTTTTTCCACATCCTGATTAGTTATGATAGGGTCGTTGTAATTTTGATTATAAATACTTCAAGCTTCGAAGTATTGAGGGTTTATCTGATGCCCAAGCAAGCTGAAGCGCTGCAATCTTTATCAAGGGATCTACCAGTAATAAAATAGATTTTTTCACAGGATTCATGCATGTTTACTATTGGTGATGTGTTTATTCTCATTGTTAATGGTTTTTTTCTTTTGTCTTCGTGATCACATGTATTTTCTTGTCTGATCATTTAGAAGGAGCCAAATTGCGGAACTTATTTCATATATTCTTTTACAACTTCTAAAGGATTTTACTGTTTTTCTTCTAACAAAACGATAAAGAAATTCTTGAATGCTTCTTTACTCTTGTTGTTTATCTCATTTTTTCTGCTAACCCATCATTTTATTCATAAAGAATCCAATAGTTTTCACAATCCCTCCCTGTGAGAATATCTTTCGAAAATTCTTTTTCTTTGATCTCGAGTTTATAAATACAGACCCCATAGCCCAATGGATGCGTGATTTATATTTCAGCCATCTTTATAAAAAACAAGTGAAACTGTCTATTCTTTTGACTAGCCTAAAATCTGAAATTTAAACAAAGATAAATCTTATAGAGAGATCCCTCTTTGAAACTAGAAGGGCTAGATCCCAGTTTCGAAGTGGTTGGTTAAGGTTACCTCTGTTAAATTCTTTCTTCCTTCTAACAACCTCTGGAGAATTTATAGGGCGATAACATAGTGGCGACCATACTGGGGAAGAACAAACTTTCTACACCTTTTCTTTCTTTCTCTAGACAAGAAATTTTTTTTTGAACAAATCATAAAACCTAAATCTATAAAAACAATGTTCAGAGGTTGTTAAAGTTTGTATATAATCAGTTTAAAAACCTAAAACATAAAAAAAATCTGGCTCCCAAAAGTACCTACACCAGAGCCCATCCTGACCCAGAACTTGCGATAGCAGTAGACAACCCGGAAAAATTACTCCAAAAGAAAAACATTGCAGAAGGTTTTGAGAATCATAATATTCTCCATAGGTTTTTTTCTCTCCTTGAGGAGCTCGTTGATATCCAAGATCTTGATTTTGAACTTTTCTTTGAGCAAATCCTTTTTATAACTAAATCAGACAACTTTCTAAGCGATACAGTCCTAGATCAAGACATCATGTGACCCCGTACTCCTGAGAAACCTTTGCCCAAGATCAGAGTTTGCCCTCATCAGTCGGTTGAATTTCATACCTTGATTGTCGCCACAGCTTCTGTCTCGGCCAGTCCTAGATCTTCCATGTCTTCAGTTACTTCTCCTCTAATCACACAAGTTGTTGTACAACCTCCCCCACCAGCTATGGTAGCAAGATATTCCCCCTTGGTGTTAGCATCACCGTTTCATGCTATGCCCTAGGACTATCAGACTAGACTTCCTCAATTCGATGGTTCTGGACCTTTAAACGCACAACAACATGTTGACAAAATGAACAATTACTTTGACCTACAGGAAGTGGACAAAGCCGATGTGAAGATGAGGTTATTTGCACAAAGTCTGACTAGAGAAGTTAAAAAGTGGTTCAAAACATTGCATGTTGCTACCATTACTGATATTGTTGGTTTTCATAGGAATTTCCTTGATAGGTGGGAGGTAAAGAAAAACCCTCTCCAGTTTCTGTCAGAGTATGAGAACATCAGAAGGAACCAAGGAGAGACAGTGCAGGATTACTGCACTCGTTTCAACAATCTATACAATGCCATCCCGACTGAAATCAAACCACCCCAAGGTTTGGCATTAATAAAGTTCCTTGATGGTTTTGATGCTGACATGTCATATCAATTAAGGAAGAGAAACACAACAAATTTGGAAGACATAAAAAGAAGTGTCGTCAGTGTAGAAGAAAACCTTTTGGCCAGAAGGGCTAGGCAGAGAACATAAAAGAGGGTCACCATCAAAGAAGAACCTTCTACTTCCTCATCAGATGCCAAATTAGATTCTCTCAGCTATGGAGAAAATGATGGAGAGACTCACCATAACTGACAGAAATCCACCTAGGGAGAACCAAGCCGCCCCTCAAATAAAAAACCCAAACTTTAGAAGAAATATGCCTCATATTAGGTAGAGAGATCCAAGAGATCCAAGGGAACAGAGGGGACTTGATCAGCAGATTAGACCACCTCTCTAGGAAAACTATGTTGATGACGGGGAGGAAGTAATTGAGGAGTTTGATGATACTCATATTAATCTAATGGGTGATCATGATCATGATCACGATCATGAATCTATTTTTCTCACACATGAAGAACACAAAATATTTCTCCTATCACAAATAGAGGTAAATGAGGAAGCTAAGAAAACAGAACAACAAGCCTTTGAGAATGCTATAATGGAGGTTCACAGGAAGTATAACCTGAGAAGCAATAAGGCTAATGAGAACTCTCCAAAGAAGGCTGCTGAAACCAAGAAAACCTCAGAAAACCTCCCAAAGAAAGTCCCTGGACGGAATGACATTGAATCTCTTGCACAAAAAACTCCAGAAATTCTTAAGAGAACAAATCGAATAGAAGTTTCATCAACCATTCAAACAGGTGCACCACACACAATTTCTATTGATAAATCAGAAGTACAAAGCTTAAATAAAACCATCACTCCTTTCATCCTTGAAGGTGATCTGGCTAAATTAAAAATTCCCATTCCCCTATCCGAACTTATGAGCAAGAACGCCTATAGGTCACAGGTGATCAAAGCATTAGCTATTGAACCAGAGATAGGTAAAAAGGCCTTAAATGTCATATCAACAAATTATTCAGATACAGTGAACCTCGCTGATGATCAACCTGAGCTCCTGTTTGGTGCTGAAGTTAACGGTCAAACTGATAATGGTGCCGTGGCCCCTTTCTACATCAGCCTAAACATCCATGATATGATATTACACAATGCTATGATGGATTCGGGTTCCTCTCACAACCTAATGCCCAGATCTGTGATGGAAAAGTTGGGACTCGAGGTCACCAGACCCTATAAAGATTTGCATTCTTTCGACTCCAACAAAGTTAAATGTATAGGCCTTATTAAATATCTATGCATCACCTTGGCTCAAATCCCAGTGAAGAGTATGGTGATGGATATCGTCGTTGCAGATATTCCCCCCAAGTATGGTATATTACTGTCAAGGTCTTGGGGGGCTAAATTGAGAGGAACTCTGCAGCTAGATATGTCTTACGCCACCATTCTAGTTTTCGGTCAATAGAGAAGACTTTACAGGGAAACACTAATGAAGTATATGGTCAGTAGCTAGGAAAAGCCACACAATTACCCACTATACTCTGCACACTCTGATCTGGATTCTTTTATCCTATACAATGATGGTGACTTTGAAGAACAAATCGCACAACTGGTGGATGATGCACCTGATACAAAGGATTAAAAGGTAGTTGTCGAAGTAAGAAACCCCAAGATCGAAGAGAATGAAGAGTTACCAACAGACTTCTGGAGCATGGGTTTCGATGGTGCTGTGAGTAAAGAAGGAGCTGGAGCCATAGTTTGGATGTATAACCGTAGATCAAAGCATTCCAAGAATCATTCCTATAAACTGAACTTCGAATGTACTAACAACATAGCTGAGTACGAGGCTTTAATGCTCGTCCTGAAATTATTAAAGAAAGTTGGTGATAAGAAAATAATGGTAAGGGGTGATTCTAAATTGATTATCAAGCAAATCAAAGGTGAGTATGCTGCAAAACATCCCAGACTTAGAGCCTATAGGAATGTTGTTTTAGATGCTCTTCAATGCTTTATTGAGATTGACTTGCAGGTAATGCCTAGGGGACAAAATATACTCGTAGACAGATTGGATACGTTAGCAGCTACCTATAAAATCCCTTTTCATCCCACTCACAAGTACACAGTGGAGGTGAAGTGCAGACCAATGGTTCCCGACAATATCAGATACTGGCAGGTATTTGGGAGTGACGACCAGATTGAAGACTTCTTACAGGGTAAGAATGAATTCCAATGTACAAATATAGATTTAGAGAATGATGATCATAATGTAAATAGATCTGATTTTGAAAAGGATAGTGTAAATAATGTAGATTCAGATCAATTGAAAGAAAATGATGTAGAACCGGATGAGTTGAATGAAAATGAAGAAGATCCTGGCATTCTACAGTTAAAAAATAATGTGTTGCCTAGAGGTTTAGTCCCTTTAGAAGACTTATTCGATTTTAACGATGTTGCAAAAAAACCTAAAATTGAAGCTAGTGGTAAAGAGGTTGAAGACTGCAACATAGGAACAGAAGAGGAACCCAAGATTGTGAAACTCTCTAAATCACTGCCCCCTGAGAAAAAACGCAAATACATCGAATTGTTCAAAGAATATATAGATTTTTTCGCTTGGGGTTATGAGGATTTAAAATATTACGATACAAGCATCATACAACATAAGATCCCAATAAAAGAAGAAAATAAACCTTTCAGACAGAAACTTAGGAGAATCAATCCCAAGTTACTTCCCTTGATAGAGAAAGAGATTAAAAATATGTATGATGTCAAAATCATAGTCCCTTTAAGATTTTCCAAATGGGTTTCTAATCTGGTTCCAACCAGAAAGAAAACTGGCGAAATCAGGCTTTGCATTGATTTCCAAAATCTGAACAAGGTCTCCCTAAAAGACAATTACCCCTTGCCCAAAATGGACCATATCTTATAAAAGGTAGTTGGGGCCAGCATAATTTCTTTACTAGATGGTTTCTCAGGCTATATCCAGGTTCTTGTTCATCCAGATGATCAGGAGAAGACAACTTTTACCACACCTTGGGGAACCTTCATGTACGTGAAGATGACCTTTGTTTTGATGAATGTCGACGCCACCTTTCAGAGAGAAATGGACATTGCTTTCGTGGATTAACTAGGTAGGTTTATAGTCATATATCTGGATGATGTGATAGTCTACTCCAAATCCGACGATGAACACTTACAACACCTCAGACGAGTTTTTGAGAAGTGTAGAAAATTCAAGATCTCACTAAATCCAAAGAAGAGTCTTTTTGGTTTAGAAGAGGGAAAGTTGTTGGGGCATATAATATCTAAAGACACAATTAAGATAGACCCCAGAAAAACAGATTAAGCCATATTGAAAATAGATCATCCCAAGAACATCAAAGAGTTACAATCATTTATTGATAAAATAAATTTCTTGAGAAGGTTCATACCCAACTTGGCCGAAATTCTCAGGAATATCACCAACATGTTGAAAAAAGATACCAAAATAAAATAGAACCTCGAGGCCAAACAATCATTCGAACGGGTAAAGCACACACTCACCCAAGCCCCAGTTTTGATCAGCCCGGACTACACCAAAAATTTCTACCTTTTCTCTTTTGCATTTGAGCACACCATTGTTTTTGTACTGTTGCAGAAAAACTGCGAAGGGTATGAACAACCCATAGATTTTTTCAGCAAATCCCTGAGAGACGCGACACTTAATTATAATATAATGGAGAAGCAATCCTTTTCCCTGGTGAAGGCCATAAAATACTTCAGAGTCTATATTCTCCATTCTCACACAATTGCCTACGTCCCTAACGCTGTGGTGAAGGATATCTTGACTCAAGATAATCTGAATGGGAGGAGAGGAAAGTGGATAGCTATTATTCTGGAATACGACATAGAAATAAAACCCACTAAATTGATCAAAGGTCAAGGTTTGGCCAAACTGATGTCTGAATCTAACTTCCATGCTTTAGATATTAATTTCTTGGCTGCAGTTGATGAGCAGGAAGAGCAGGCGACTCCAAACGTTAAAGAGGTATTTCTAAACTCTTCGTGGTACACAAGACTCATTTTTGTACTTCACAACTTACAAGCTCCTCCTAGTCTGACTAAAACTAAAGCTAGATTTTTGAAAATGAAAGCATTGAAATTTTGTATTCTAGAAGGTAAACTCTATTGGAAAGATCCTAATGGTATATTGCTTAATTTCCTGCTTAAAGATGAATCTGACAAAGTGTTGCAGGAGTTTCATGTAGGTGATTGCGATGGTCATCTAAGCTAGAAGACTACAACAAATACGATTCTCAGAGTCGATTTTTACTGGCCCACATTGTTCGCTGATGTACACCAAAGGGTCATCTCGTGCCATAAATTCCAGGTTTTCGAAGGAAAAAGGAAGCCTTTGCCTCTGCCCATAAAACCTATATCGGTCGAAACCCCATTCCAGCAATGGGGCCTGGACTTTATTGGTGAAATTCATCCAGCCTCTTCCGATCAACATAAATGGATCCTCACTGCCACGGACAACTTCACAAAGTGGATTGAGGCGATACCATGCAGGCAAGCTACTGACTCTGTCATCATTAAATTATTGGAAAACAATATTTTATCTCATTTTGGTTGTCCTAGAAAAATTATAATTGACAATGCAGGGACATTTAGATACAAAAATCTTATTGATTTTTGCAGCCAGTATCACATCACTCTGGGAAACTCCATCGCCTATTTCCCTCAGGGAAATGGGCTGGCAGAGTCCTCAAATAAAAGTCTTGTGAATATCCTCAAGAAAACATTAGAAGAAAACAAGAAGTCTTGGCATAATAAACTGGTTTTTGCACTTTGGGCCGACAGATTGAGCACTAAAAGAGCAATTGGCATGTCCCCATACCAATTGGTATATGGTACTGAAACATTTTTTCCTCCTTCTCTAGGAGTTCCAGTCATGAAACTGTTGCAGGAGGCTCAGACAGAGCCAAATGATATTCAAAGAAGAATCAATCAAATGATTCACTTGCAGCAATCCAGAGAAGAAGTATACAACATGACCCAATTAATCCAAGAAAATATAAAAAAGATTCATGACAAAAGAACCGAGGAAGACAATTTTGAATTGGGTGATCTAGTGTTGAGATGGGACTCCAGAAATGAGGACAAGGGAAAACATGGGAAGTTCGATAGTCTATGGAAAGGCCCTTACACCATTCAGGCTTACAGAGGGAATAATGCTTTTCTGCTAGGTAACAACAATGGATCAGACCTGGCAAGTGGACCTGTAAATGGCAGGATGTTGAAGCATTACTATCCGCCTCAATAGAAATATCAACAATCCATTTCCACTGTACATACCATTTTCTTTATTTTTCAGTTGTGTGTTGGTGCTACCGGTCAAATGTTTGAAGCCCGCAGAGAAGGTCCTAAGGCATTGGTCAGTACCACCAAATTTTTTAAAATAAGAAAGAATCAATTAGCAGAAGGAGCTCTAAGAGAAGATTTTTTCAGGGTATCAGGGAGCAGGCTCTTGGCACTTCACAAGGAGAGTACCATCCCCAAGTGGAGCCGCTGTTATAACCCTATAATTTATAGAATCAACTGATGACTGGAAATTCATTCCTTTATTGTAATGAAGGATGCAAACATTGTTTCATTCTGCAAATTGATTTGAAGAAAAAGAAAAGAAAAAAATAGAAAAAATGAGAAAAGAATAAAAGAGGGCATAAAAGAAAAATAAAAGCCCCATGCAATGACAATGACTTGGTCCATAATGTTCAATCATGGTCAAGTCCTTTTAAATTGATGTTGATAGGAATAGTGAATAAGCTCGACTAAACTGTTTAATCTTAGTCAAGTGGATAGGTTAGCTAGTGAATAAATTTGACCAAACAGCCTAATCTTGGTCAAATAAGCCTAGGTTAGAGTATTTTTTTAGTCCAACAATTTAATCTAGGCTAAATGTTGTAGATGAGTAGGAGAGAACATAGGTTAGTTGATTTGGTTTCAATAAAACATGCATGATGGTCGAGTTAGGTTCATGTCGTGATGTTTGAAAGTGTGTTTATCCAACCCCATGGTGTCGAGCAACAAAGAAAGCAAGGGAAAAACCCATAAAAAGAATTAAAGCTTAGTTCCCACTGCTTATGCAACTTCACACTAACAGATTAAAGTTTGAGCAAGAATCCATGGCTGAAAGGCTAGTGCCCAGATCTACGACCGAGATGTAATTCCGGACCCCCCCGTCCGTTCTGCTTTTAATGGAGGGGGGGGGGGAGGGGTCCGAAATGTTGGTTAACAAGAGCGCTTAGATATACGGTCCAGTAAGCGATGTGCAGATGAATGGCTGACAAAGGATTCCGGACCCCCCCGACCATTCTGCCTTTAAAGGTGGGGGGGGGGGGTCCAGAATGAAGTGGTTTTTCCAAGCGGTCCCCACCATAACGTGGCATACATTGATTGCATCAGAGCCTCTCTGATCCAAAACCACTCACCATTTACCACCCTTCTGACATATCGCTTCTGCATGGTGACATCACACTCCCCCTATGGGTCTCATCTCATAACTTCGTCAGTTCTTTTCCCTCTGGTCACCCATCACAAACCACCTCACATCTGCTTTCGCCCCAATCAATGCATCCCATGTCACCCTGTCACACCCTTCATCTGTCCTTCACTTGCCATCTCACACTTCAAACGACCCGTTGGCCATTTATTAATGGCTACCTATCCATTAGCCTACGGACCTGTCACCTATGCCCAATGGATACCCATTCACTCAAAACCTTTCCTGTTTCCGCCATTTGCACATTATTCATTTTCTTCGCACACTAGACAATCCTTTTCCACTTTGCTGATCTAGTTGTTGACCTAACCATAGCCATCACCCGCTAACGTTTTGTGTTTAAATTGTAGGTATTTTTCGCAGTGATGGAATCCAAATCTAAAAGAGCAGAAGTCGAGGAAAATCCATTCCTCCCACCTCCTGTCGACCTCGATAGGATCCCATTAGCCGACAAGGATCACTTAATCTCAGAGACAAGGTGTGAATTTGACTTTGCGGAGTTACAGTCATGGTTTAAAGATACATTCATAGATCAAAGCGATGAAATTAGGCTTTGGGAGTCCAATCTTCCTCTTTATTTGTTTCCCCAAGTCCTCCACTTCCCTGAATTTTCTTTAAAATAACAAGATCATTACCTCCCTGGCCAGAGAACCATGATTTCTTCATCTAGAGAAACTCTTTTCTCTATCATGCGAGACGCCATTGATCAGATGCTACAGATACCTAAAGTTGATTCCTCATCCCCTTTCAACCTTGAAATTCTAACAGAGTTGTATCAGAATCTGTCTTTTCCCCAAAGGGCCCAAATTTTTGAGCTTTTCCTCTCGCAGGATGCTCAGCTCCCTAAGACAAATCCCCGATATCCTTCTTCCCTGTTCTCAGAAAGAGGAAACCAAGTAATTTCATCACTCTGTTCTCTACTTGGCTATTTTTCAGACGAGTGGATAGACGAACCTATATTGGGTTTCCTATCCATTTTCTCGGCCGAGGAAAAGGCTACCATCCAGTTCGACTACAACACTTTCCTAGCAGAGAATATCCATGATCAACTTTAAAAATTTGCCACAGAGGGCATGTTCTGGTATTCCTCTATACTAGACTACGTGTTCATCTTCTTTTAGATAGAGAAGTTCCCCTTCCTGATGCAGAAAATGGACAAGGACGACAAACCCCAGGCAGTAACATCTTGGATCTCACTGCTCAGAAGAAATTCTACAAAATTCATCTTCAAACAGTTCATCGATCAGTTCTACCATCCTGTGGTGAGCATGCTCAGTGGGAGGCCCAAGCCAAGGATAAATGAGGAGATCCAGAGATTTTTGTACCTCTCAGACCTCGCAAAAATGGGAGATTGGTACCTGTATCAGAACTATACAGAAATCAGAGTATATGGGTGCAAGTTGGCTCCATATAAGCTGCCCAAGTATCTGCCAGTGAGGATATTTGCCCTTGAATATATAAGACAAATGATAAATTCTGATGAAATACACTTCGTGTCTTTGAAGAAGAGGCAACAACTGAGGATCAAGGGGAAAATAGGTTCCTTTATCTGCAATAGTTGAGCTATCGGGGAAGAGGCGGATAAACTTTTGAGGGAAATGACGTTTGACACAAGTTTCTTATGGCACTATGATCCATGGGGAATCATCATAGAGATGAGAGTGAAGAACAATAATATCCCGTATATTCATGCACCCAAGCCGGATATAGAGAAGTTTTCAAATCAAATGGAGTGGGAGTCGAGTACACTGGAAGAGGTAGAACAACAATCTCCTCAAATCATTATCTCTCAAACAAACACACCATAGATACCTAAAGAGAAAAGACATAGAAAGGATGTTTCTCCTTCTATTTCCGAAGTCTCGGCTGAAGAGTTTCAGATGCACACCAAAAGACTAAAATCTTGTCATATGACTGAAACAACTGGTGAAAAGGAAACACAACCCATCACAACTTTGAAAGGTGATCAGACACCTCTTATCTCAAATGATCAACAGATTATGTCTACTTCTTCATCTCAGAAGCAAATTAACACTTCACTGGTAAATCAGTAAAGTCAAGGAGGTGCGAAATTGGGTGTCTTTGAGAAATATGATATGATCAAGAAGAAGAATCAAATGTTGACAAACAACACATATGCTCAGTTTTTGAAGCAAACGTCCACGAAACAACATCGACTTTTGTCTACATTTGATACAGAGAAAGGTAGGATGCATATGGCCTTTCTCCAGGCAAAAGTGCCCGATCCTAAGGCTATCACTGATTACAAAAGAGAAACTTTTGAATTCAACACCAAAGATGTACACCCAGCTGATCAGATGGATCTACATCGTCAGACTGGAGAAATGGTATTCTACACCTTGGCAAAAGCTTCTACTACTGCCACTAAATTGCAGATTTCTTTGAACAATGTTCAGACACAATCGAAGCTGGAGAAGATATCATCCTTTGCAAAAGATAACATAATTAAATCTTTGGAAGAGCTTGTGCTCAAGATTGGATACAATCCCTCCAATGTAAAAGCAACAGAGAAGATGGTCAAGAAGAAAAATGCAGACATAGCATCTCTGATAAAGAAACTGAAACTGCCACCTACAGAAGACTCACAGGCAAAGGAGATAGTCAAGGCAGAGGGTGAAAAGGATGAAATTCTCAAGCTGATCATGGAACATAACACGCAATTAAAAGAAATGGAAGCAGAACTGGAACGACTGGTAAAAGAGAAAGAACAATCAACACCCATGGAAGTAATTCCATTGAGTGTGGTTCCACTTGCGGGAGTCAGTACTGCAACCGTAGCAACAACCTCCACAGTAGAAATTTCGTCAGATGCTCCACTGTCATCTCTAGAAAAGACAGTAGAACTATCAAAGTCCATGGAGGAAATGAACTTACAGGAAACGGAAATTAGTATACTGAAAATGGAGGTTTAGAGTGTTTAGGAGCTCAAGAATTTGTACCAGATGAGTTTCCACGTCGGAAAGGAAACAACGAAAAAACTCAAATGGGAACTACAAAAAATGCAAAAGAAAATAGTGGCGGACAAAACACTTGTTGAAGCTAAGGAGAAGATTTGGATGGATATCTCCGGATCCATAAATGAGATTTGGCCTATGGTGCAAATCATGTTTGAACAAAATGAACTAGTTCTGAGGAGCAGATAGGCCATTGATAAGATAAAAACAGAGCTGGGGGATATGCCTACTGAAGCAAACAAAATCATTCGATTTATGAATTCAAAGACCAGAGAAGAGCTAGAAGATATGAAAATAGAAGATAGGACCGAAACCATCCTTGAAGTCAAGAGAATTCTAACCAAAAGGGGGTTGATGCTGCAACTGGAGGAGAAAGTCTAGAACATGGAGGTTTGAGTTCAGAAATTTTTCAGCAAAATTGATGCTTTACAGAATAAAGGTTTTCCAAGTTGGATGGTTTTGAACGATAAGTTAATGACCTTATCTGACTACAAGCATAAGATTTCCATAGTGGCGAAGGACAGTTCCAAGTTCTCGGGACTAGAGGGCAGTATTACAGGCAAGGCGTTCTTAGAGACTTTGCAGCCAGACCTCAGCATACAACATGAGATAAAGTATATTTTTTCTGTCAAGCCGACATTTTCCAAGTATACAAAAGTGGATGAGATCTACCAAAGAATGCTCAAAATCACCACACCCAGTCAGCAAAGGTGAGGGGAGCTGTGCAACTTAATCGAATGATAGATGATGTGTTTCATCTGAGTCATCATGCGCAACATCCAAAGTCATGTGAATGACTCACAAACGACCATCCCAGAAAATCATCATGAAATTTTGACACATCATTAGCAGTTGCTATATTATTGTATTCTGTTATTTAGTTAGCTAGATTTTAGTTTTTCCACGTCTTGATCAGTTATGACAGGGTCATTGTAATTTTTATTATAAATACTTCAAGCTTCGAAGTATTGAGGGTTTATCTAATGCCCAAGCAAGCTGAAGCGTTGTAATCTTTATCAAGGGATATACCAGTAATAAAAGAAAGTTTTTCACAGGATTCAGGCGTGTTTACTATTGGTGATGTGTTTATTCTCATTGTTAATGGTTTTTTCTTTTGTCTTCGTGATCACATGTATTTTCTTGTCTAATCATTTAGAAGGAGTCAAATTGCGGAACTTATTTCATATACTATGTTACAACTTCTAAAGGATTTTACTGTTTTTCTTCTAACAATACGATAAAGAAATTCTTGAATGCTTCTTTACTCTTGTTGTTTATCTCATTTTTTTTGCTAACCCATCATTTTATTCATAAAGAATTCAATAGTTTTCACATTCTTTCCCTGTGAGAATATCTTTCCAAAAAACTGTTCTTTGATCTCGAGTTTATAAATACAGACCCCATTGCCCAATGGATGCGTGATTTATATTTCATCCATCTTTATAAAAAACAAGTGACACTGTCTATTCTTTTAACTAGCCTAAAATCTGAAATTTAAACAAAGATAAATCTTATAGAGAGATCCCTCTCTGAAACTGGAAGGGCTAGATCCCAGTTTCGAAGTGGTTGGATAAGGTTACCTCTGTTAAATTCTTTCTTCCTTCTAACAACCTCTGGAGAATTTACAGGGTGATAACATTGATGAAGTATTCACGGTTAGTAAGCTGGGAGACGGAAGGATCGCAAGAACGAAAGAACATATTTGACTTCGTCTCTTTCGGTTACAGTATTCCTCACTGGATTAGTAAATGCAATGTATTAAGATTATTGTATTTTTATTTGATTTTTGTATTGAGGTTTCCTTGATGTTTTTTCTTGAGTTTGAGGTAGTCACTTTCCCAACGAACCCTTGTTCTTTGCATTTTTAAATCACCCAGCTCCTCCCTCTTAAATTTTCTGAGTTGACGAATCTAGTCTGCGGAATTTTTATGGGTGTATTCCTGACGATACTTCCCTTCGAAATATTTTTGTTGGAAGCTTTCCCTGTGAATTGTTTTTGGAATTATATCTTAGTGATTTACCTCATCTATTTTACCCTTTCTTTTCTCAGCGAATCTTCTTTAATTGCTCATCAAATATATCTCACATCACCCAACGATTCTACCTTTTTTGACTTGGCATTTTTTTTGGAGGACACTGCCTCTGCAATTAATTGTCTTCCCAGAAATCCATTAACCAAGTTCTCTCCATTGGGTTGTGTGTGATTTTCCTTCACACTATTTCTTAGCCTCTTACTTCATTTTTCTCTGTGTTTTTTTATGTGTAAATCGTGCTCAGCCTATGGGGGAAACTAGCAGTCTTTTTTAGCTTCATTATCTCTATTTTTTTTTTGTGTAAAACATTCTAACTTGTGGGGGAACCCAACATGTGTTTTTACCATCTTCATCTTTGAATTTTTTATGTGTAAAACGTGCTAGCTTGTGGGGGAAAACAACATGAGTTTTTACCATCATTATCTTTGCGTTTTTTCTCACTATTTTTGCCTAGAAGTTTCCTCATTATCTCTACATTGTTGGGGAATTTACTAACTCTGTGTTTTCCTTCATGGCTATGAGTTATTAATGTCCCTTCCTTTTTCTTATTCCTACAATTTTTCGGCATTAGAAGATGCCTTGCATTGGAGTGTCCTTTAGTTTCATTTTATTTTAGTTAGTAATATTCAAAGGCATATATCTTGTTTCAATGTGATCACATAGTTTTATATGTATCCTTTTCCTTATGATGTCTAGAAGTCTTCAAATTTAATATTCATTGTTAAGTGTCATTTTATATTTCAATGTTAATTTTAATGAGCACTTTAGATATCTAGGACCTGTCAATAAAAGGTTCTATTGAATGCTTGATTTATTTTGGGGTCAATCTATAAATGAATGAAAGAATTATATTCACGCATGCATTATAGGTGATGTATCGAATTTACTTGAAGTGTGAATTAAATTGTTGAAGGACTACTGTAGATTAATAGCACCTAAGCTGGGGACTTTACAATGTAAATTGTAAGCCTCATTGAAAAACATAATTACTTTTGCGCATGAAATTGGAATTGATACTTATTTTGCGCCATGTATTAAAAGAGATGTAGTGAATATTTGGATGTGATTAGATTACATGAGCACCTTGATTAATGTTGATGTGTAATCAATTTAACAATTAGATTGCTTGCGCACCTTGAATAATGTAGAGGGGTGATTACTTAAGTAAATAAATCATTCGTGCACCACGATATAAATGTCGATGAATTCTGCGTCATGAATAACGTTGATGTATAACGAGATGTGTAAATAATTTACTCTTGCGTCCATTAAATTGATGTATGATTGATTGAGTACATAGATCTTGTTGCGCCATGAAATAAATTGATAATTTACTCTTGCACAATGAATATTTCATGATTGATGAATGATTAAGTCAATGGATTAATCACGCGCTTGAATTAATGTTAGTATATGATTGATCACAAATTGGATTTATTGCGCCATGGAATCATGTTGATGCATAATGATTTAATAATTGGATTTATTGTGCCTTAACTTATGTTGATTTATGACTGATTTAGTAACTAGTTTTTCTTGCGCCATTAATTAACTTGACATGTGATTGTTCTAAGGTTTGTTTACTCTCGCGCGCAACTAATATTTAATGTTGATGTATGGTTGTTAAAGATGATGATTACCCTTGCACCATGATTAAATGATGATTATGATTGATTGATTGATGAAATTGATTATCGTAGATGCTGTTGATTTAGCTATCTGGTTTGGACTTGATTGTGTTAGTGGGATGTAGACACCTCCTTGTTCCTCAGAACAGTCGCCAGCCTTGAGACCTTAAATGGTCAAAATAAATTGGATCCTGGTCTTGAGCATTGCTTATGTGTCCTGGAGATCCTAACCTTGCAGGGTAGGTTGGGCAGGTAGTATCTTTATGCCATTCTTATGTATCCTGATGATCCTTATGTTATCATTATGTTATCATGTGTTATCCTTGTGTTATCTGATGATTATCTTTATGTGATGAGTTGAGTGATTAAAAGTATCAACGATTCCAGTTGATCATGATGAGTTGATCTCGCGTCACCATTCATGATGCTTTCGATTTTTGTGTCATTATTCAATTATGATGATGCGTTAATTATATGTCGTTACTAAATATGTTGATGTTTTGGTTGCGACATTACTTGATTATGACGATGAGATGCTTGTAATTCCTTTAATTATTATGTCATTGATTATGCGTTGTTGAATTATTTGTTGACGCAAATTCCTAATGCTTTAAAAAAATTTCCTTTTGTGCTTCGCTTCTTCTTAGGCATAACTGGGGGTCGTTACAAGAATGAGGTCTATAAAAGAACCTACTAACCATCATCAGGGAAAAGAAATTTACAAGATCTCTTGTTCTTGTGGAAAATGCCACAATTGAGAGATCAGATGACCGTTTCAAGTAAGGATAAATAAACATGAAGCAAACATTAATAATGAACGTATTCACAACTCTGCCTTGGCATAACACTCTCTTAAAACCAAGAGTCATGTATTCCTTGAAGATACCAAAATCCTTGCAAAATAAGACCACTACTACAAAAGATGTTTTATAGAGGCCCTCAAAATAATCAAGCACCCTAAAAATATGAACAAAGATGATGGCATAGAGGTAAGCAACAGTTGGCTCCCCTTGATCAACCAACTTAGTGGCCATAAAATATTAGTTTTGAGCAATCATGTTTGACGCTTTCCTCTTCCCTAGATCCTTTCCTTTTTAAATGACTTATAGCATTATATAAAATCCCTAGTTTAAATAAAAAATAATTCTTTAGGTACCCTAATATATATTATAGTATATGACCTACTATATATTTTAGTTTATTTCTACATTAATTAATATATACTTTAGTTTATTTCTACATTAATTAATACACTTTATGTAACATAGTATATTCAAGATTAATAATTTAATTAACATTACACTTAAACATTATGATCATATAAATAAACCCTAGTTTAAACCATACTTTAGGTCCTCTTCTTTATTTATTATAGTTTAATATACTAACTATTAATAATTAAAACTTTAATATACTAAGTATTAATCAAAAGTTTGATCATTTATATTATCATTACACTAAAATCATATAATTAAACCCTACTTCAAACAATACTTTAGGTCCTATTTATTATATATTATAGTTTATAATACTAACTACTAATAATTGATAGTTTGATCAATTATTTTATTTAATAGAATACACTTTTTAAGATTAGTACATTAATATGATTAATGTTAATATTAATATATCACTATGATACTATCCTTTAGGATACACTATCCTATATTATTTTTTTTTTAACAAAAACTGAATTTATATATATATATATATATATATATATATATATATATAAGGGAACAACCAAAGTCGCAAAGTACAAAAAGGGGTGTTGGTAAGGGAACCAACTACAAAAATTCATGTAATCTTGCTACAAGGAGATATCCACATAATCTACTGATGTATTCTAACTTATCAGGTTGATATAGACATAAATATCACCCAAAAATTAATAAAAGTTCGCCATTTTTACAAAATTTTGAAATTTTGACCGAATTGTTTATTGACTCTTTTCCTTGGGGCCCCGTTCTTCTTCTAGTGGTGGTTCCAGGGCAATGTTCATGTCTGTTAGTACTGGTTCGGCCCTACTCCCACACTCCTCATTCTGGCTTTTCTCTGTAAAGTGGAGCTGTGAGAGTCCAACCGCATGGCCAATTGCTGGGTGGTGGAGAAGTTGTCTTCCAATAACTCTTCCTCTTGCCCTTCCTGTCTTGGACGTTGGGCCATTTTAGAAATTAATATTGTTTTTGAGTCCTTCTCGAGCTTTTCGATGTATCTTGTCTCTGCACTATTGTTGTTGTTGCATGGATATGTGTTTTGTTTGTTTTCTAGCCTCTGGAAGTTCCTTTTACTGTGTTGTCAATGGTTGCTTCTCCCCTAGCTAAATTGATAGTGAGACGACCAAGATCAGTTTGGATCCTTTCTTTGTTTCCATAGGAAATATCACCTCTGTAGAGTTATCTTTTATAGCCTCTGGACAATCCAGTGCCACTATTGAGCACAGGTGCCTTGTTACTTACCGCTTCCTTTTCTTCTTCACCACATCTGTTGAGGCTGCTCTCTAAGTTTTGGCTTGCCTTTTTGTTTAAAATCTCTTCCCTAGATAGACTATTCATTCCCAAAATCTTTCTGTGGTGGTAAAGATAATGAATCGGGCTCTGCCCATCCTGAATTCCCCTTATGGATGCATACCTTGATCCTGCGAGAGGGAGGGAGTGACGCTCGCAAGGGGAGGTGGTAGTGTATGTCAGCATCTACATGCTGCAGAGCATGGATTCAATCCCTTCACAGGCCATTAAGTCATGTGACATTAAAGAGGAGGTGAGGGAGGTGGAGCTTGTGCAAGTTGGGAATGACATCAGCCACAGGTTCCCACAGGGTATAAATATCTTGCGGCCCAATGGATCCAATTTCGCGAGCTGCAATGTACTATCTCCCATGATCCAGAGGGTGATCAAGTACACAATTCCCCCTGTCTTGTCGATCAACTGTCCTGAAATTCCTTTGCGTTGGAAAGCTGACTGGAGGAGGCTACCAGGTGGAGCGTGGACCCAAGTGGGCTGAAGCATTAGTGGGGAGCTAGAAAAATGAACCATCCCATGACTTCCATGTGACATATGCTTCTTCCTATGGCTCTATTAGCCGGCTCATCTGCGCTCCCATTGTTTGTGCACCGAATATGATAGAATTAAGGGAGCATGGAAGAGAGCGTATCTCTGGTTCTTTATATGAGTATTTTTAGATTTGAATTCTTCGAGGTTGTATTTTTTATGAAGTACCTAATTATATTCTCAGAGTCCCTTAGAATGATCAACTGGTTGATTTGTCGTTCCTGTGCTAGTTGAGCTCCTTTGAAAATTCCATAGGCATCTGCTAAATTATTGGTGGTTATACCCAGATTCCACGAGTAATTTAGCAATCTTTGTCCTCTAGGGCTGAACAAAACCCCTCTTGCACCTGCCTCCCCTACTATCCTATATTATTTAATACACTATTGTAGTTACAATTGATTAGCATATGGTTACTTAATTAATTAATAGATTTCTAAGTTTTATTATACAGTTACATTGTAATTTAGTCTATATATTATTATTATTTGTAGGTTTTGTTTCTAGGTTTTCATCTTAGCGGACAAGGTTTCTTTCTAGGGTTTATTTTTAAAGGTTTTAAAGTTTTCATTTTATCCGACAAAGTTGGTTCCAATATGTCATGCATCGTGTATTTATTAGGAATATTTGCAGCTCCTATATTTGATAATAAATCCTGAAGATGAATCCATATCGGGATTCGAAATGTCGATTACATTGGCTTTAACTATGGACAATCCAGAAGATCTCTTTCAAAATCCTCACCACAAAAATCTAAGAACAATGAGATGTATATACCTTACCCCCTTGATTTTGAACTTATAATCTTATAAGAGGAAACACATGTTTTTAACTATTAAACAAATTTATATTATAAAGTATAAAATTAATGATATAAATAACACATTTTTTCACAGCTATAAAAATAGTGTTTTTTCATATATTCAAGGCATTATTTAATTTAATTTATTAAATATTGGGAGATAAAAAAATTATATATTTTAAAGATCCATATTTAAAATGAAAATATGTTTTTTTTATTATGTTAATTCATTTTATAGTATTAAATATTAGAATGTATATTTTTTTATTAATTTAATCTACGCATATAACAAATCTCTTTCTTCCTACATGTAAATGCATTTTACTTCTCTCAAACGTTAAAAATCACGAAATTGTTTTACATGCATTGCATGCCATGTCTGTGCCACATAAATTATTTATCTAAATTATCATCGAATATATATATGCATAAATAATAAATTCAATTTATTTTCCAATGAAAAAAAATGTATCTTTATTAATATAACAAAAATACATTGTCAGATGTCCATGGTATTCATAAGTGTTTTTAAGACATTTACATGATATTTCTATATCTAATCCTTCATCACAATAAAACTAAAATTTGGTCATGTTCATTTACATTAGTAACATCTTCAAAAAGAACAACAATGACATTCAAAGAAATACATTAATCATTCATCCAAAGATCTATGAAAGTCCATCATTATACAAAAACTAAGATATAAATTGTAAAGATTGAAATTAGGTCCATGGTTCATGATTATATTCTGTAGTACGTCCATACTAGATTACTATAATAATCTAGGTTCCTCATTCCATCCCGTCTACAACATTGTTCATATCCCTATAAATATGACACATATATGTATATGAGAAGGATGCTAGTAGATTGAGAACTTCATCATACCAGGGTCGTAATGCAAAATTCCTAAGAGAAATTTATTTGTGCATCCTTTGAATAACCAACTTTGAGTCTCCAGAAATTTGTAATTGGGTTACGCCAAATTCTTGTGATAGTTTTAGGACTAGATATAAAGCCATCAATTCATAGAAGTTGTTAGTTTCTTGACCAATTCCAACTTTTAAAGAAATACTGTGATTTGAAGATAAGTATAGTATGCCTCCTGAACCTCCTTTAGAAGGGTTCCCCTATGATGCACCATAAAAAAATCCCATGGAATATCCTTATTTATTGCCACTTCATCTTATATATGGGAGATAGATTTCTTGTGCACATGTGAGTAGGCATTTAAAATATTTAAGGATTGGACAACACATTTGAGGGGAAGTGTCTCATTGTCTTCAAACAACTTTATATTTATAGCGAACCATACTCCCCAGACTATGCTTAGTGGTAGTGCTCTTATCTTGGAAGACTCTTTTATATTACACCAGGTTCTGAAGGCATCTTCAAGACTTCCTCCTTCCCATAGATTCCCAATCTCTATTAATATTTTCACCTCTTTCCGTACCTCCTTGGAGTATGGAAATTCCAACATGAGATGAACTATATTTTCTTATGCTCAGTGACATTGATAACACCATCTTGACCCTTTAAAATTCCTCTTCTGAAGAACATCGCATGTGGGAGCCTTGTTGTGTAATCTCAACCACATAAAGATCTTGTTGTTAGTTGGGCATTTTAATTTCCATACAATTTTCCACCACCAAATATAATGGTATTCTTTTCCTTCTTTTTCTATTTCTTTGTAGAATAAAAAATATAATATATATAAACATAAATAATAATGTAATACATATTGGTAGGTAAAGGAGTGACCAACGATTGTGTAAATAACACATGCTCCCTTGGACTTTGATTAAATATTTGTATAAATTTAGAATACACCTCCATCAACTCAAAGGAATGAAGGGAACCCTCCTCCATGTCAAGAAGGTCAAATAATTGTTTTACCTTTCATATATTACCCCCATCCCACATGATTTAACTCACTTAACAAGTGACCTCATATGGCATGATGTGAAGTAGCTTGTTATGCTAACCAAATTACTCTAAGGAATTCGTAAGTTTGAAGGTAAACCTATAGAATATCCCCTTGACCACATCATGTTTTTTCACATGTTTTTATTATCCAATATCATTACAAATGATTTGACCTACTTATAATTTTTGAGTGAACCCTTGCGGGCATGGAAAAAAATGGCACATTTACCTTATTGGAAGAACTTGCACTACCTTTAATACAATAACTACCAACTTTTCAAAAAAATTTCATCTACCTATCCAACATGAAATTGGAATTGAATTACTCACTACTTGTCATCAATATATATCTACCTATATTAAAAAATATAAACATGAATGACAACATAGTATTTTTTTAATGTAGAATCCCATTGGATGATAGAATTTTGTTGGGTTGGTTTACGAAATCCCTTCTTCCTACCATAGATTTATCCTTGTTGCATCGTTCAATGAGGAAGATGCGATCCTAAAATGCCACGATTTAGATGCCATATATACCAATCTATAGGTTTGTATACATTTATACTCGATGCTCCTAGACCCTCCTTAATTTGTTAACCCTCCACAACCAAGGAATCTTATGTAGTTGATGGACTTGTAGGATTGACCTAATAGGTTAAGGTGTTTCACACCAATATTCAATTTGGTCAATTGTCCTAATTAGGTGATCCTAGTCATTACGAAGGTCCAAAATTTTTGTATGGAGTTCTCCCATACTATGTTGTGACTATCCTGTGTGCCCTTGATGCTCCACAAGAATCTACTTCTTATTAAGGGTGCTCCACAAGCATCTACTTATTATTAAGGGAATTAATTAAACCCTAACATCCGTGTAACCACTTGTTCCCATCCAATATTAATTTGGTTCAACATCCTCCTCAATTTGATCAAAATTTGTCCCAACAACTAAATGAAGGTGAAAAAATTAACCAACAACAAAAAAAAGAGAATAATAAATAATGAAATCCAAAACAATTGGAAGGAGGAAATAGGCCTAACAATGATACTAATGTTGGGGAAAATAACAATGCTAACCAAGGTCAAACATAACATAGGAAAGGATGTTACAACAAACATCCTTGTATTATATATAGGGTCCAACCATTACATCCACATGTGTCCTTATCTTAAATAAGTATAATTCTTAATAGTTTCTAAATAGGATCAACCCCCAATGCCTCAAGTGTTGCAAAACCCATTCCCCTAGTAGAACTTGATTTCTAAGAAGGATATGAATACCTCATATTTTACCTTGGCTAATATCACTAGTTCATACACTAGTAATGGTGAATTTCTTAAAACTGTAGAAACCTTGGTGAATCTTATCACATGGAGAAACCTTGGTGAATATTACATACTCCATGCACTCTTTGGACATGTTATTCCTCATTGATGAAGAATTCATAGAGTCTATGACCACCCCTTATTCCCATTGGGATGACTTCCATCATAGGTATTCACTCCTCCCTTTGGGCACCCTTCTTGGATTAGACAACCATGTTGTTGATCCCAAAGACTTCACCTCCTCGGCAATGTTTCTCCATTCCAAACTTATTCACCACTAACGCCTAACATGTGAGGACGGTATCTTGGCCCATATTTTGAAAAACATAATTGTTGGCATTTTCACCAAGAAAAATGTTGTTGAGAATATCAAGGTAGTTTGTACCTATTGGCCCATTTGTTTTTGAGTTAAGAATGTAGTGGTGCCTCTTAATCAAGTAGTTCTAGGTTAGTGAATGCAACAATATATGACATTGTTTTTAGGATTATGAGGTTAGGTTGGTAGAAAAGTTGGAATCCTTTCAGTAGAGGTTCGTGTCTAAAGAAAACATTAATGGGATGTTAAATGAGAGCTTGAACAAAGAAGGGTAATTTGATGAGGTGTTGATGGATGTGTTTTAGTTGGTTGGAGATAAGGAAGTAAAGGAACAAAAAATGGTACATCCAAAAGATAGTG
>JASDQU010244243.1:76217-90718 GCA_032191745.1 Picea mariana
CCCCTACAGGTCCCGTCTCATAACTCCGTCAGTTGTTTTCCCTCTGGTCACCCGTCACAAACCACCTCACATCTGCCTTCGCCCCAATCAGCACATCCCACGTCACCTTGTCACACCCTTCATCCGTCCTTCACTTGCCATCTCACACTTCAAACGACCCGTTGGCCATTTATTACTGGCTACCTATCTGTTAGCCTACAGACCTGTCACCCATGCCCAACAGATACACATTCACTCAAAACCTTTCCCATTTCTACCATTTGCACATTATTCATTTTCTTCGCACACCAGACAATCCTTTTCCACTTTGTTGATCCAATCGTTGACCTAACCATAGCCATCACCCGCTACCATTTTGTGTTTAAAATGCAGGTATTTTTCACAGTGATGGCGTCCAAATATAAAAGAGAAAAAGCCGAGGAAAATCCATTCCTCCCACCTCCTGTTGACCTCGACTGGGTCCCATTAGCCAACAAGGATTACTTAATCTCAGAGACAACGTGCGAATTTGACTTCGCGGAGTTACAATCATGGTTTAAAGATACATTCATAGATCAAAGCGATGAAATTGGGCTCTGGGAGTCCAATCTTCCTCTTTATTTGTTTCCCCCAGTCCACCACTTCCCCGAATTTTCTCTAAAATGTCAAGCTCATTACCTCCTTGACCAGAGAACCATGGTTTCTTCGTCCAGAGAAACTATTTTCTCTATCATGCCAGATGCCATTGATCAGATGCTACAGATACCTAGAGTCAATTCCTCATCCCCTTTCAACCTTGAAATTCTAACAGAGTTGTATCTGAATCTATCTTTTCCCCAAAGGGCCCAAATTTTTGAGCTTTTCCTCCCGCAGGATGCTCAGCTCCCCAAGACAAATCCCCGATAGCCATCTTCCCTGTTCTCAGAAAGAGGAAACCAAGTAACTTCATCACTTTGTTCTCTACTTGGCTATTGTTCAAACGAGTGGATAGACGAACCTATATTGGGTTTCCTATCCATTTTCTCAGCCGAGGAAAAGGCTACCATCCAGTTCGACTACAACACTTTCCTAACAGAGAATATCCATGATCAACTTTCAAAATTTTCCACAGAGGGCATGTTCCAGTATTCCTCTATACTATCCTACATGTTCATCTTCTTTCAGACAGAGAAGTTCCCCTTCCTGATGCAGAAAATGGACAAGGACGAAAAACCCCAAGTAGTAACATCTTGGACCTCACTGCTCAGAAGAAATTCTATAGAATTCATCTTCAAATAGTTTATCGAGCAATTCTACCATCCTGTGGTGAGAATTCTCAGTGGGAGGCCCGAGCCAAGGATAAATGAGGATATCCAGATAATTTTTCACCTCTCAGACTTCGCAAAAACAGGAGATTGGTACCTGTATCAGAACTATACAGAAATCAGAGTATTCTGGTGCGAGCTGGATCCATATAAGTTGCCCAAGTATCTGTCGGTGAGGATATTTTCCCTTGAATATATAAGACAAATGATAAATTCTGATGACATACACAACAACTGAGGATCAAGGGGAAAATAGGATCCTTTATCTGCAATAGTTGAGCTGCCGAGGAAGAGACGGATACAATTTTGAGGGAAATGAAGTTTGACACAAGTTTCTTATGGCACTACGATCCATGGGAAATCATCACAAAGATGAGAGTGAAGAATAAGAATATCCCATATATTCATGCACCCAAGCAAGATATAGAGAAGTTTTCAAATCAAACGGAGTGGGAGGCGAGTACACTGGAAGAGGTAGAACAACAGTCTCCTCAAATCCTTATCTCTCAAACAAGCACACAACAGATACCTAAATAGAAAAGACCTAGAAAGGATGTTTCTCCTTCTATTTCCTAAGTCTTGTCTAAAGAGTTTCAGATGCACACCAAAAGACCAAAATCCTGTCATATGACTAAAACGACTGGTGAAAAGGAAACATGGCGCATCACAACTTTGAAAGGTGATCAGACACCTCTTATCTCAAGCAATCAATAGATCATGTCTACTTCTTCATCTCAGAAGCAAATTAACACTTCAATGGTAAATCAACAAAGTTAAGGAGGTGTGAAATTGGGTGTCTTTGAGAAATATGATATGATCAAGAAGAAGAATCAAATATTGACAAGCAACACATCTTCTGAGTTTCTGAAGCAAACGTCCACGACACATCATCGACTTTTGTCTGCATTTGATACAGAGAAAGGTAGGATGCAGATGACCTTTCTCTAGGCACAAGTGCTTGATCCTAAGGCTATCACTGATTACAAAAGAGAAAATTTTGAATTCAACACCAAAGATGTACACCGAACTAATCAGATGGATCTACATTGACAAACTAGAGAAATGATATTCTACACCTTGGCAAAAGCTTCTACTACTGCCACTAAATTGCAAGTTTCTCTAAACAATGTTCAGACACAATTGAAGTTGGAGAAGATATCATCTTTTGCAAAAGACAACAGAATTAAATCTTTGAAAGAGTCGATGCTCAAGATTGGATACGATCCCTCCAATGTAAAAGCAGCAGAGGATATGGTCAAGAAGAAAAATGCGGACATAGCATCCTTGAGAAAACATCTGAAACTTCCACCTATAGAAGACTCACAAGAAAAGGAGATAGCCGAGGCAGAGGGTGAAAAGGATGAAATGATCAAGCTAATCATGGAACATAACACACAATTAAAAGAAATGGAAGCAGAACTGGAATGACTGGTAAAAGAGAAAGAACAATCAACACCCATGGAAGTAATTCCATTGAGTGTGGTTCCGCTTGCAGGATTCAGTACCACAATCGTAGCAACAACCTCCACAGTAGAAATTTCGTTAGACGCTCCACTGTCATATCTAGAAAATACAGTAGAACTATCAAAGTCCATGGAGGAAATGAAATTACAAGAAACATAAATTAGTAGACTGAAAAGGGAGGTTGAGAATCCTCAGAAGCTCAAGAATTTGTACCAAACGAGTTTCCATGTCGAAAAGGAAACAATAGAAAAACTCAAATGGGAACTACAGCAGATGAAAAAGAAAACAGTGGCGGGAAAAACACTTACTGAAGCTAAGGAGAAGATTTGGATGGATATCTTCAGATCCATAAATGAGATTTGGCCTATGGTGCAAATCATGTTTGAACAAAACGAACTAGTGCCGAGGAGAAGACAGTCCATTGATAAGATAAAAAGAGAGCTGGGGGATATGCCTACTAAAGCAAACAAAATCATTTGATTTCTGAATTCAAAGACCAGAGAAGAGCTAGAAGATCTGAAAATAGAAGACATGACCAAAACCATCCTCGAAGTCAAGAGAATTCTGACCAAAAGGGGGTTGATGCTGAAACTGGAGGAGAAAGTCCAGAACATGGACGTTGGAGTTCATATTTTTTTCAGCAAAATTGATGCTTTGCAGAAGAAAGGTTTTCCCGGTTGGTTGGTTTTGAACGATAAGCTAATGACATTATCTAACTACAAGCAAAAGATTTCCATAGTGGTTAAGGAAAGTTCCAAGTTCTCGGGAATACAGGGCAGTATTACAGGAAAGGAATTCTTAGAGACTTTGCAGCCAGACCTCAGCATACAACATGAGATCAAGTATATTTTTACTGTCAAGCCGACATTTGCCAAGTATATAGAAGTGGATGAGATCTACCGAAGAATGCTCAAAATCACCACACCCAGTCAGCAAAGGTGGGAGGAGCTATGCAACTTAATCGAATGATAGATGATGTGTATCATCTGAGTCATCATGCACAACATCCAAAGTCGTGTGAATGACTCACCAACGGCCGTCCCAGAAAATCATCATGAAATTTCGACACATCATTAGAAGTTGTTATATTCTTGTATTTTGTTATTTAGTTAGCTAGATTTTAGTTTTTCCACATCCTGATCAGTTATGACAGGGTCATTGTAATTTTGATTATAAATACTTCAAGCTTCTAAGTATTGAGGTTTGATTTGACGCCCAAGCAAGATGAAGCGCTATAATCTTTATCAAGGGATCTACCAGTAATAAAAGAGAGTTTTTCACAGGATGCATGCGTGTTTACTATTGGTGATGTGTTTCTTCTCATTGTTAATGGTTTTTTCTTTTGTCTTCATGATCAAATGTATTTTCTTGTCTGATCATTTAGAAGGAGTCAAATTGCGGAACTTATTTCATACACTTTGTTACAACTTCTAAAGGATTTTACTGTTTTTCTTCTAACAATACGATAAAGAAATTCTTGAATGCTTCTTTACTCTTATTGTTTATCTCATTTTTTCTACTAACCCATCATTTTATTCATAAAGAATCCAATAGTTTTCAAAATCCTGCCCTGTGAGAATATCTTTCCAAAAAATTGTTCTTTGATCTCGAGTTTATAAATACAGATACCATAGCCCAATGGATGCGTGATTTATATTTCAACGATCTTTATAAAAAACAAGTGTCACTGTCTATTCTTTTAACTAGCCTAAAATATGAAATTTAAACAAAGATAAATCTTACAGAGAGATCCCTCTCTGAAACTGGAAGGGATAGATCCCAGTTTCGAAGTGGTTGGATAAGTTTACCTCTGTTAAATTCTTTCTGTCTTCTAACAACCTCTGGAAAATTTACAGGGCGATAACATGGGTGAAGTATTCACGGTTAGTAAGATGGGAGATGGAAGGATCACAAGCATGTGAGAACGTATTTGACTTCATCTCTTTTCGTTATGGTATTCCTCACTGGATTAGTAAATGCAATGTATTAAGTTTATTGTATTTTTATTTGAAGTCACAAAGTTTTAAGTGTTTCTTGTATATACATTTTTTGGGGGGTAATCTCTGCTTTATTGATTTCTGTATTGAGGTTTCCTTGATGTTCTTCCTTGATTTTTTGGTAGTCACTTTCCCAACGAACCCTTGTTCTCTACATTTTTAAATCACCTAGCTCCTCCCTCTTAAATTTTCTGAGTTGATGAATCTAGTCTGTGGAATTTTTATAGGTGTATTCCCGATGATACTTCCCTTCAAAATCTTTGTGTTGGAAGCTTTCCTTGCAAATTGTTTTTGGAATTATATCTCAACGATTTAGCTCATCTATTTTACCCTTTGTTTTCTCAGCGAATCTTCTTCAATTGCTCATCGAATATATCTCACATCACGCAATGATTCTACCTTTTTTGACTCGACATTTTTTTTGTAGGACACCGCCTCTGCAATTAATTGTCTTCCCAGAAATCCATTAACCAAGTTCCCTCCGTTGGGTTGTGTGTGATTTTCCTTCACACTGTTGCTTAGCCTCTTACTTCATTTTTCTCTATGTTTTTTTATGTGTAAATCGTGCTCAGCCTGTGGGGGAAACTAGCAGTCTTTTTTACCTTCATTATCTCTATTATTTTTTATGTGTAAAGCGTTCTAGCTTCTGGGGGAACCCAGCGTGTGTTTTTACCATCTTCATCTTTGCATTTTTTATGTGTAAAATGTGCTAGCTTGTGGGGGAAACCAACATGAGTTTTTACCATCATTATCTTTGCGTTTTTGCTCACTATTTTTTCCTAGAACTTTCCTCATTATCTCTGCGTTGTTGGGGAATTTACTAACTATGCGTTTTCCTTCATGGCTCTGAGTTATTAATGTCCCTTCCTTTTTCTTATTCCTACAATTTTTCGGCATTAGAAGATGCCTTGAATTGGAGTGTCCTTTAGTTTCATTTTATTTTAGTTAGTAATATTCGAAGGCATATATCTTGTTTCAATGTGATCACATAGTTTTATATGTATCCTTTTCCTTATGATGTCTAAAAGTCTTGAAATTTAATATTCATTGTTAAGTGTCATTTTATATCTCAATGTTAATTTTAATGAGCACTTTAGATATCTAGGACTTGTCAATAAAAGGCTCTATTGAATGCTTGATTTATTTTGGGGTCAGTTTATAAATGAATGAAAGAATTATATTCGCGCATGCATTATAGGTGATGTATCGAATTTACTTAAAGTGTGAATTAAATTGTTGAAGGACTACTGTAGATTAATAGCACCTAAGCTGGGGACTTTACAATGTAAATTGTAAGCGTCATTGAAAAACATAATTACTTTTGCGCATGAAATTGGAATTGATACTTATTTTGCGCCATGTATTAAAAGAGATGTAGTGAATGTTTGGATGTGATTAGATTACATGAACGCCTTGATTAATGTTGATGTGTAATCAATTTAACAATTAGATTGCTTGCATGCCTTGAATAATGTAGAGGGGTGATTACTTAAGTAAATAAATCATTTGTGCGCCACGATATAAATGTCGATGAATTTCGCGTCATGCATAACGTTGATGTATAATGAGATGTGTAAATAATTTACTCTTGCGTCCATTAAATTGATGTATGATTGATTGAGTACATAGATCTTGTCGCACCATGAAATAAATTGATAATTTACTCTTGCACAATGAATATTTCATGATTGATGAATGATTAAGTCAGTGGATTAATCACGCGCTTGAATTAATGTTAGTATATGATTGATCACAAATTGGATTTATTGCACCATGGAATCATGTTGATGCGTAATGATTTAGTAATTGGATTTATTGTGCCTTAACTTATGTTGATTTATGACTGATTTAGTAACTAGTTTTTCTTGCGCCATTAATTAAGTTGACATGTGATTGTTCTAAGGTTTGTTTACTCTCGCACGCAACTAATATTTAATGTTGATGTATGGTTTTTAAAGATGATGATTACCCTTGCGCCATGATTAAATGATGATTATGATTTATTGATTGATGAAATTGATTATCGTAGATGTTGTTGATTTAGCTAGCTGGTTTGGACTTGATTGTGTTAGTGGGATGTAGACACCTCCTTGTTCCTCAGAATAGTCGCCAGCCCTGAGACCTTAAATGGTCAAAATAAATTGGATCCCGGGCTTGAGCGTTGCTTATGTGTCCTGGAGGTCCTAACTTTGCAGGGTAGGTTGGGTAGGTAGTATCTCTATGCCATTCTTATGTATCCTAATGATCCTTATGTTATCTCTTGTTATCCTTATGTTATCTGATGATTATCTTTATGTGATGAGTTGAGTTATTAAAAGTATCGACGATTCCAGTTGATCGTGATGAGTTGATATTGCATCACCATTCATGATGCTTTCAATTTTTGTGTCATTATTCAATTATGATGATGTGTTAATTATATGTTGTTACTAAATATGTTGATGTTTTGGTTGCGACATTACTTGATTATGACGATGAGATGCTTGTAATTCCTTTAATTATTATGTCGTTGATTATGCGTTGTTGAATTATTTGTTGACGCAAATTCCTAATGCTTTAAAAAAATTACCTTTTATGCTTCGCTTCTTCTTAGGCATAACAGAAGGCCATTACAAGAATGTGGTCTATAAAAGAACTTACTGACCATCATCAGGGAAAATAAATTTAAAAGATCTCTTGTTCTTGTGGAAAATGCCACATTTGAGAGATCAGATGACCATTTCAAGTAAGGATAAATAAACATGAAGCAAACATTAATAATGAACATATTCACAACTCTGCCTTGGCATAACACTCTCTTAAAACCAAGAGTCATGTATTCCTTGAAGATACCAAAATCCTTGCAAAAGAAGACCACTACTACAAAAGATGCTTTATAGAGACCCTTGAAATAATCAAGCACCCTAACAATATGAACAAAGATGATGGCATAGAGGTAAGCAACAGTTGTCTCCCCTTGATCAACCAACTCAGTGGCCATAAAAGATTAGTTTTGAGCAATCATGTTTGACACTTTCCTCTTCCCTAGATCCTTTCCTTTTTAAATGACTTATAGCATTATATAAAATCCCTAGTTTAAATAAAAAATAATTCTTTAGGTACCCTAATATATATTATAGTATATGACCTACTATATATTTTAGTTTATTTCTACATTAATTAATACACTTTATGTAACATAGTATATACAAGCTTAATAATTTAATTAACATTACACTTAAACATTATGATCATATAAATAAACCCTAGTTTAAACCATACTTTAGGTCCTCTTCTTTATTTATTATAGTTTAATATACTAACTATTAATAATCAAAACTTTAATATACTAAGTATTAATCAAAAGTTTGATCATTTATATTATCATTACACTAAAACCCTATCTTTAACAATAGTTTATTTATATTGTATAGATTAATATACTAACTATTATTAATTGAAATTTGATCATTTATATTATCATTACACTAAAATCATATAATTAAACCCTACTTCAAACAATACTTTAGGTCCTATTTATTATATATTATAGTTTATAATACTAACTATTAATAATTGATAGTTTGATCAATTATTTTATTTAATAGAATACACTTTTTAAGATTAGTACATTAATATGATTAATGTTAATACTATGATACTATCCTTTAGGATACACTATCCTATATTTTTATATTTTTTACAAAAATAGATTTTTTTTATATATATAAAAGGGCACGACCAAAGCTGCAAAGTACAAAAGGGGGTGTTGGTAAGGGAACCAACTACAAAAATTCATGTAAGCTTGCTACAAGGAGATATCCACATAATCTATTGATGTAGTCTAACTTATCAGGTTGATATAGACATAAATATCATCCAAAAATTAATAAAAGTTCGCCATTTTTACAAAATTTTGAAATTCTGACTGCATTGTTTACTGACTCTTTTCCTCAAGGCCTCATTTTTCTTCTGGCGGTGGTTCCAAGGAAACGTTTAGGTCTAGAAGTACTAGTTCGGCCCTGCTCCCACACTCCTCACTCTGGCTTTTCTCTGTAAAGTGGAGCTGTGAGAGTCCAACCGCATGGCCAATTGTTGGGTGGTGGAGAAGTTGTCTTCCAACAACTCTTCCTCCTACCCTTCCTGTCCTGGACGTTGGGCCATTTTAGCAATTAATATTGTTGTTGAGTCCTTCCTGAGCTTGTCGATGTATCTTGTGTCTGCATTGTCATTGTGGCTGCCTGGATATGTGTTTTGTTTGTTTTTCTAGCCTCTTGAAGTTCCTTTTACTGTGCTGCCAGTGGCTGCTTCTCCCCTAGCTGAATTGATAGTGAGACAACCAAGATCAGTTTGGATCCTTTCTTTGTTTCCACAAGAAATTTCACCTCTGTAGCGTTCTATTTTATAGCCTCTGGACAATCTAGTGCCACTATTGAGTGCAAGTGCCTTGTTACTTACCTCTTCCTTTTCTTCTTCACCACATTTGTTGAGGTTGCTCTCTGAGTTATGGATTGCCTTTTTGTTTAAAATCCCTTCCCTAGACAGACTATTCATTCCCAAAATCTTCCTGTGGTGGTAAAGATAATGAATTGGGCTCTGCCCATCCTGAATTCCCCTTATGGATGCATACCTTGATCGTGTAGGAGGGAGGGAGTGATGCTCAAAAGGAGAGGCAATAGTCTCTGTCAGCATCCGCATGCTGCAGAGCATGGATTCAATCCCTTCACAGGCCATTAAGTCATGCGGCATTAAAGAGGAGGTGAGGGAGGTGGAGCTTGTGCAAGTTGGGAATGACATCAGCCACAGGTTCCCACAGGGTATAAATATCTTGCGGCCCAGTAGATCCAATTTCGCGAGCTGCAACGTATTATCTCCCACGATCCAGAGTGTGATCAAGTACACAGTTCCCCTTGTCTTGTCGATCAACTGTCCTGAAATTCCTTTGCGTTGGAAAGCCGCATGGAGGAGACTGCCAAGTGGAGAGTGGACCCGAGTGGGCTGAAGCATTAGGGGGGAGCTAGAAAAATGAACCTTCCCATGACTTCCATGTGACCTGTGCTTCTTCCTATGGCTCTATTAGCTGACTCATCCACACTCCATTGTTTGTGTGCCGAATATGGTAGAAGTAAGGGAGCATGGAAGAGAGCGCATCTCTAGTTCTTTCTATGAGTCTTTTTAGATTTGAATTCTTTGAGGTTGTATTTTTTATGAAGTACCTAATTATATTCTCGAAGTCCCCTAGAATGATCAACTGGTTGATTTGTTGTTCCTGCGCTAGTTGAGCTCCTTTGAAAATTGCATAGGCCTCTACTAAATTATTGGTGGTTATACCCAGATTCCACGAGTAATTTAGCAATCTTTGTCCTCTAGGACTGAACAAAACCCCTCCCGCACCTACCTCCCCTACTATCCTATATTATTTAATACACTATTATAGTTACAATTGATTAGCATATGGTTACTTAATTAATTAATATATTTCTAAGTTTTATTATACATTTACATTGTAATTTAGTCTATATATTATTATTATTTGTAGGTTTTCTTTCTAGGTTTTCATCCTAGCGGACAAGGTTTCTTTCTAGGGTTTCTTTTTAAAGGTTTTAAAGTTTTCATTTTATCCAACAAAGTTGGTTCCAATATGTCATGCATTGTGTATTTATTAGGAATATTTGCAAGTCCTATATTTGATAATAAATCCTGAAGATGAATCCATATCGGGATTCGAAATGTCGATTACATTGGCTTTAACTATGGACAATCCAGAAGATCTCTTTCAAAATCCTCACCACAAAAATCTAAGAACAATGAGATGTATATACCTTACCCCCTTGATTTTGAACTTATAATCTTATAAGAGGAAACACATGTTTTTAACTATTAAACAAATTTATATTATAAAGTATAAAATTAATGATATAAATAACACATTTTTTCACAGCTATAAAAATAGTGTTTTTTCATATATTCAAGGCATTATTTAATTTAATTTATTAAATATTGGGAGATAAAAAAATTATATATTTTAAAGATCCATATTTAAAATGAAAATATGTTTTTTTTATTATGTTAATTCATTTTATAGTATTAAATATTAGAATGTATATTTTTTTATTAATTTAATCTACGCATATAACAAATCTCTTTCTTCCTACATGTAAATGCATTTTACTTCTCTCAAACGTTAAAAATCACGAAATTGTTTTACATGCATTGCATGCCATGTCTGTGCCACATAAATTATTTATCTAAATTATCATCGAATATATATATGCATAAATAATAAATTCAATTTATTTTCCAATGAAAAAAAATGTATCTTTATTAATATAACAAAAATACATTGTCAGATGTCCATGGTATTCATAAGTGTTTTTAAGACATTTACATGATATTTCTATATCTAATCCTTCATCACAATAAAACTAAAATTTGGTCATGTTCATTTACATTAGTAACATCTTCAAAAAGAACAACAATGACATTCAAAGAAATACATTAATCATTCATCCAAAGATCTATGAAAGTCCATCATTATACAAAAACTAAGATATAAATTGTAAAGATTGAAATTAGGTCCATGGTTCATGATTATATTCTGTAGTACGTCCATACTAGATTACTATAATAATCTAGGTTCCTCATTCCATCCCGTCTACAACATTGTTCATATCCCTATAAATATGACACATATATGTATATGAGAAGGATGCTAGTAGATTGAGAACTTCATCATACCAGGGTCGTAATGCAAAATTCCTAAGAGAAATTTATTTGTGCATCCTTTGAATAACCAACTTTGAGTCTCCAGAAATTTGTAATTGGGTTACGCCAAATTCTTGTGATAGTTTTAGGACTAGATATAAAGCCATCAATTCATAGAAGTTGTTAGTTTCTTGACCAATTCCAACTTTTAAAGAAATACTGTGATTTGAAGATAAGTATAGTATGCCTCCTGAACCTCCTTTAGAAGGGTTCCCCTATGATGCACCATAAAAAAATCCCATGGAATATCCTTATTTATTGCCACTTCATCTTATATATGGGAGATAGATTTCTTGTGCACATGTGAGTAGGCATTTAAAATATTTAAGGATTGGACAACACATTTGAGGGGAAGTGTCTCATTGTCTTCAAACAACTTTATATTTATAGCGAACCATACTCCCCAGACTATGCTTAGTGGTAGTGCTCTTATCTTGGAAGACTCTTTTATATTACACCAGGTTCTGAAGGCATCTTCAAGACTTCCTCCTTCCCATAGATTCCCAATCTCTATTAATATTTTCACCTCTTTCCGTACCTCCTTGGAGTATGGAAATTCCAACATGAGATGAACTATATTTTCTTATGCTCAGTGACATTGATAACACCATCTTGACCCTTTAAAATTCCTCTTCTGAAGAACATCGCATGTGGGAGCCTTGTTGTGTAATCTCAACCACATAAAGATCTTGTTGTTAGTTGGGCATTTTAATTTCCATACAATTTTCCACCACCAAATATAATGGTATTCTTTTCCTTCTTTTTCTATTTCTTTGTAGAATAAAAAATATAATATATATAAACATAAATAATAATGTAATACATATTGGTAGGTAAAGGAGTGACCAACGATTGTGTAAATAACACATGCTCCCTTGGACTTTGATTAAATATTTGTATAAATTTAGAATACACCTCCATCAACTCAAAGGAATGAAGGGAACCCTCCTCCATGTCAAGAAGGTCAAATAATTGTTTTACCTTTCATATATTACCCCCATCCCACATGATTTAACTCACTTAACAAGTGACCTCATATGGCATGATGTGAAGTAGCTTGTTATGCTAACCAAATTACTCTAAGGAATTCGTAAGTTTGAAGGTAAACCTATAGAATATCCCCTTGACCACATCATGTTTTTTCACATGTTTTTATTATCCAATATCATTACAAATGATTTGACCTACTTATAATTTTTGAGTGAACCCTTGCGGGCATGGAAAAAAATGGCACATTTACCTTATTGGAAGAACTTGCACTACCTTTAATACAATAACTACCAACTTTTCAAAAAAATTTCATCTACCTATCCAACATGAAATTGGAATTGAATTACTCACTACTTGTCATCAATATATATCTACCTATATTAAAAAATATAAACATGAATGACAACATAGTATTTTTTTAATGTAGAATCCCATTGGATGATAGAATTTTGTTGGGTTGGTTTACGAAATCCCTTCTTCCTACCATAGATTTATCCTTGTTGCATCGTTCAATGAGGAAGATGCGATCCTAAAATGCCACGATTTAGATGCCATATATACCAATCTATAGGTTTGTATACATTTATACTCGATGCTCCTAGACCCTCCTTAATTTGTTAACCCTCCACAACCAAGGAATCTTATGTAGTTGATGGACTTGTAGGATTGACCTAATAGGTTAAGGTGTTTCACACCAATATTCAATTTGGTCAATTGTCCTAATTAGGTGATCCTAGTCATTACGAAGGTCCAAAATTTTTGTATGGAGTTCTCCCATACTATGTTGTGACTATCCTGTGTGCCCTTGATGCTCCACAAGAATCTACTTCTTATTAAGGGTGCTCCACAAGCATCTACTTATTATTAAGGGAATTAATTAAACCCTAACATCCGTGTAACCACTTGTTCCCATCCAATATTAATTTGGTTCAACATCCTCCTCAATTTGATCAAAATTTGTCCCAACAACTAAATGAAGGTGAAAAAATTAACCAACAACAAAAAAAAGAGAATAATAAATAATGAAATCCAAAACAATTGGAAGGAGGAAATAGGCCTAACAATGATACTAATGTTGGGGAAAATAACAATGCTAACCAAGGTCAAACATAACATAGGAAAGGATGTTACAACAAACATCCTTGTATTATATATAGGGTCCAACCATTACATCCACATGTGTCCTTATCTTAAATAAGTATAATTCTTAATAGTTTCTAAATAGGATCAACCCCCAATGCCTCAAGTGTTGCAAAACCCATTCCCCTAGTAGAACTTGATTTCTAAGAAGGATATGAATACCTCATATTTTACCTTGGCTAATATCACTAGTTCATACACTAGTAATGGTGAATTTCTTAAAACTGTAGAAACCTTGGTGAATCTTATCACATGGAGAAACCTTGGTGAATATTACATACTCCATGCACTCTTTGGACATGTTATTCCTCATTGATGAAGAATTCATAGAGTCTATGACCACCCCTTATTCCCATTGGGATGACTTCCATCATAGGTATTCACTCCTCCCTTTGGGCACCCTTCTTGGATTAGACAACCATGTTGTTGATCCCAAAGACTTCACCTCCTCGGCAATGTTTCTCCATTCCAAACTTATTCACCACTAACGCCTAACATGTGAGGACGGTATCTTGGCCCATATTTTGAAAAACATAATTGTTGGCATTTTCACCAAGAAAAATGTTGTTGAGAATATCAAGGTAGTTTGTACCTATTGGCCCATTTGTTTTTGAGTTAAGAATGTAGTGGTGCCTCTTAATCAAGTAGTTCTAGGTTAGTGAATGCAACAATATATGACATTGTTTTTAGGATTATGAGGTTAGGTTGGTAGAAAAGTTGGAATCCTTTCAGTAGAGGTTCGTGTCTAAAGAAAACATTAATGGGATGTTAAATGAGAGCTTGAACAAAGAAGGGTAATTTGATGAGGTGTTGATGGATGTGTTTTAGTTGGTTGGAGATAAGGAAGTAAAGGAACAAAAAATGGTACATCCAAAAGATAGTG
>JASDQU010244243.1:125559-143019 GCA_032191745.1 Picea mariana
TAAATTATTTAAATAATAAATTTAATGGAGAAATTACTAAGTGGACAAGTGGTTAAAAGTGGGTTAACCCTAAAATAAGGAAAGTGGGTTAAGATGGTTAAAAGGTAACCCCTTGAGGAAGCTACATGAAAGTATAAATAAGAGGCAAGGATCTCTCATTTTAATCACACTTGAGAATATTTAATATATACAAGTGACTGGGGTAACCAAAGGATATCTAAGCTGAATTTCATAGGGAAGGTGAAGTAAATAAGGCCGAAATTCAAGGGAGGATAAATTATTTTGATGATTCTTTCTAAGGTGTGTTATTTACAGGTCATATCACCATTTTGGAAACATATCCAAGTATATTTGATACAAATTTCAACGTGTGGGTTGTTGTATTTGTGGAGTTACACTCTGTGGAAAATAGGGTTTGTGGCTAGTCCCGAAACTAGTCTAAAGCAGGTGCTTCAAGTAAAAATGTCTTAACTTATTCATAATAGATCCAAATTCACTAATACAAAATGTTTTGGTTAGATTATAGTATGTAGTATGTTTTGTACAATTTTCATATCCATACAACAAATATTCTGTGTGGGGCACGCTCTACAAGTTCACTCTCTAGAATAAGCCAGAATTCAACAAGGTATGCCATTTTTTCTATAACTCCTTTTCTGAGAGGTTCCAAGTAGTGAAATATGGAGGAATTGCATAAAAGACACTAAAGAAAATTTTGTACCATTTTCATATCTTTATTCATTATAGGTACATAGTTATGATTATTGCAAGTTAGGGTTTTTGACTAATCCAAAATTAGTCATGTGAGACTAAAGTAAAGTTTGATGAAAATGCTAGTCTCTTGTTGTTAAAGTTAAGGAAGGTTTGCAAGTATGTGATAATATACACCAGGTCTATTACAAAGTTACAAATCATATTTAGATGATGAAATTGATCAAGGATTTTGGTTGAGGTACTTGTTGGGTACATGGTTGAGACAAGTAGTTGATGAGTTGGCACAAACATGAGGTGTATAGTTGATGATGTTGGTACATCTTGATGATTCATAGTTTATGTGTATTTGATGCATGATTGGTACATATTTGTGCATGGTTGATGAACTCATTGATGGTATAGGTTGAGGTACAGGTTGGTGCATGGTTGATGCACTTGTTTATGGTACAAGATGATTACGGGTTGTTTGGTACAGGTTGATGCATGGTTGATGCACTTGTTTATGGTACAGGTTGATTACAAGTTGATTGGTACAAGTTTTTATAGTGGTATATCTCACAGTGATAGTGTGACAGTGGTTCCATCATTCTACTTATATTTCAGGGCGGTTGGATGGGGCACAGACAGGTGGTTGTAGCCAACTTCTGGTTGTAGACAGAGAACATAGGGGGTTGTAGCCTCCTTCTAGTTGTAGACAAAGAATTAGGGAGTTGGAGCTTCCCTCAGGTTGTAGCTTGAGAAATTAGGGGGTTGGAGCCTCCTTTAAGTTGCAGCTGGAAAATAAAGAAAGTTGGTGCTTCCAATGAATGTAATTCTTAAAGACATATAAGAAAAAAAGATTCTGTGGTTTTCTCTCGTTTTGGGTTTCCACGTAAAAACACTAGTGTACTGTGTATGTGTATGATTTATCATTTGTTCGTTGTTTATTTACTCTGCAAATATTGGATGATAATGCTACATTGATTTAACACTTGTATTTTGTGGTTAAAAAGGATTGAATTGCTCTATTACTGATTCACCCCCCCTCTCAGTAATCCAACAATTGGTATTAGAGCAGGTTCCTTCAGGAAACAATTTAACCACTGGAAGGATATCATGGATTATTCTAAGAATGGAGTACCAATGTTTAATGTTCAAAATGTTGTAAAGTGTGAGATATGGAGCATAAGGACGAAAGTATTTTTATAGGCACATAGGCATTATATTTGGCTATCAGTTGTTATAGGATATGATAGTTCAAAAAGGGAAAATACTATAGCCAAGAAGGAATTGAAGAAGAATAATAAAACAACAATGGATTTCATCTGGGAAGGATTACCTAATCCGGTAAGAGAAAAGGTTGGTAAATGTTCATCATCCAAAGAACTTTGGGATAAGTTGCATGACATATATTATTCACCCATCGTAGATTCAAAAAATGCCAAAGAAGATGCAGATACATATCAAGAAGAATTATGTTCACCATGTCAAAAAAATTCAGAAGATGAAGAGTACGTAATCACCAGAGGTATATTGTTTTGCTTTAATTGTGAAAAACACGGACATCTTGAAATAGAATGCCATGAAAGAAATGAGACAGAAAAACTAATTCAAAATGAAGACAATTATGATGCAGAATTGACTAGTGCTTTAAATGAACTAAGAGAAGAAAATAAGTCACTTAAGAAAGAACTGATGAAAAAAAAGGAAAGTGTTCACATTTTTGAAGAAGCCCAATAGGTCATCGAGAACTTAAGAACTCAGCTAGATCAAGCCAAAAATATCGAAGAAAATCTTGAATATCAAAAGCAGTATTTGGAAGCCAACATAGAAACACAGAAGGAATAAGCAGAAATGAGAGAGAATAGACTGACAGATCATTTTAAGGAAATAACTAACAATATAAGACAACTTGAGGTAGAGTTTGGTCAAGAAGAGAAAGGACTTGAAGAAGAAATAATCACATTAAAAATTCATCTTGGAGAAGCGAAAATAATAGAAGAAGTCATGAAGTCTCAGATAATGAAGAAAGAAGAAGAGTTTGAGAAGCTTGAAGAAGAATTTGTCACATTAAGAAGTAAAAAAATCAAGCTCAACAAGAACATTGAAGAGACATAAACATCCACATTAGGTATAGACAATGAAGAGAAGCACTCTAGGTTGCTAGACAAGAAGAACGAAGAAAATAGAAAGAGTTATGCAGAAATACTCAAAGGAAATAATCATGGTCAACCAGAATCTAAGAAAACTATTGAAGATAGATCTTCAATAAGACCATCCATGTTTAAGCCACAAAGAAGCTTCAATCATGATCATGATCAATCAAGGAAGAAATTCAGAAGCACTACACCAAAAAGAAGATCATTCACTCCCAGGTATGAAAATTTCTTGTATGGTCATTGTTTTTATTGTACTAATTTTGGACATAAGGTTGTAGACTGCAGGGATTATAAAAGAAATGTTCAAGCAAGAAGTGCCTATGTGGCCCCATGTAACATTGAATGTTACAAATGTCATAACTATGGACAAATAGCTAGTGATTGTAGAAGCATGATCGATACTTCCATGAAAGAGAAAATTGATATTATATATAAGAAAGTATGGATAAGAAAACAGGAAGAACAAGTGAACAAAGACTAGGTACTGGAGATCGCAAGATTGGAAATAAAACGAGATGAAGAAAATTCTACAGAGAAAAAGAAAGATGTCATATACATAAAGGTTTGGAAAATAACTAAAAGAAAAGAAGGACAGGTAACTAAGGAATAGGTTCAAGAGATTGTACTTTCAATAATTGTAGTGAAAGATGAATTCATAGACATAAAGAAAGAAGTCATAGCTCAGAGAGATGATGAATCTACCAATGAAGATGACGACGAATCTGATGGTTGTGGAGATTGATTATCTTCCTGATTCAGAGGTCTTTGTTTTCAATCGTGTTTATACCCCATGAAGAATTTACACCCCAGAAGAATGTACACTCTTCCACGCTAGGGAGTGCAGAGGGGGGTCACCACCTCTGCGGGGTCCGGGGGCAAGCAGGCCCTCGACAGGGGTTCAGGGGTGAATCCCCCGAAGGGAAGATTGCCTTGTAAATGTATATTGTAATTTCATTGTAAATATGGACCATTCATTATAAGGTCATAGATATGATGGTAGAAGTTATGTTAGGGTTTTTTTCCCTAGAAGGAAACCCTCTTTTATGAGGGAAATGTATTGCGACTATGCTTCATCGTGAATATTGTATTCTGAGTGAGTAGACTGTGAGAGAAAGAAGAGGAAGTTACAGCAGGTGTGTTGTAGGTTGTATCCCTTCATTTGCTAGATAATAATAATGGAAGTACCTTGAAATTTCTCTGGTGGACGTAGCCCACACTGGGTGAACCACGCATATATGTGTCTCTATTGTATTGTGTATCTTTTGTGTTTTATTTCCGCATTTGTTTTATTTTATTTCTCCGCGATTCTATTTTTTTAACAATTGGTATCAGAGCGAAGGATAACTCGCAGGGAAAGAGGGTTCCTAGTTTGAGTGGGAGAAATGGCAGAAGATGGAAAGTTTAGGGTCGATAAATTTAATGGCCAAAACTACCAGTTATGGAAGATGCATATGGATGATTATTTATATCAGAAGGATCTATTCCTACCATTGGGTGGAATAGCAAAGAAGCCGACGACCATGAAGGACAAAGAATGGGAGATTCTTGACAAAAATACACTAGGAATGATACGGCTAAACCTGGAAACATCGTTGGCTTTCAATATTTCAAAAGAAAAGACAACGAAGGATCTGATGGATGCATTGGATAAACTATATGAAAAACCCTCGACCTCCAATAAGGTATTTCTAATAAAGAGATTATTTAATATGAAGATTTCAGAAGGTGGGTTTGTTGCAAATCATTTAAATGAATTTAATACGGTTACTAATCAAATAAGTTCTATAAAAGTGGACTTTGATGATGAGGTTAGGGATATTCTAATCTTGTGCTCATTGCCAAAAATCTGAAACAACTTGGTCATGGATGTAAGTAACTCTGTCTCTGGTTCAAACACTTTAAAATTTGATGATGTTGTTGTTGTTATCCTTAGCAAGGAAATGCAACGAAAAATCAAAGGTGAGACATCAGGTAATGCGTTAAACATGGAGAACATGGGAAGACAAAAGGAAAATGGAAAGGGACTAGAGAACTGTGGGAATTCTAGGAAGGGCAGATCCAAATCCATATTTGGAAAGATAGAGTGCTAGAATTGTGGGAAGAAAGGACATCTAAAGAAATACTACAGAGCTCCAAAGAAACAAAGAGATGGACAACATGAGAAAAATCAGGAAGAAAATGTAACAGTTGATGTGTTATGTTGTCCCTTGGCCAAGTTTTGAGGAAACATTGGTCGTGTTTGACCATTTTTGGGGACTTCGATAGGCTGGTCGAAGATGGAGCACCCAAGAGGAGATGAGATCGCGGGATCTCACCTGTTTTGCAGACTTTTTGGGATTTTTGGGTTTATGTAATGGGTATGGGATGTCGGACCATGGTTTTAACCATGTTTAGGCCTTTTTGTAATGTATAAATAAGTATATAGGACTTAGAGCGAAGTTTTTCTAAGTTGGCTTTACGCAAGAATATGTGAAAGGTGTTAGCTAAGTGATGTATTGAGTTGTTCTGGCTCAATGAAAGTAATTGTAAGAGGTTTTGTGCACAAACTGTGTACGAATTTGTGTTAATTAGAATTTGGCTCTGTGCCTTGGCCTGATTTGGGAAGGAGGATCTGGCGGGTTGTGCATAGATCTCCTATCCTCTACGGAGTTGCACCTTGTGGCTTTGTGTGCAGGAGCTGAAGAATGTAGGAAGATTGAAGATTAATAAACAAGAGAAGAAGAAGTTGGTGAACTTGGCCCCACACTGGGGTGAACCACATATATCCTATGTTCTGATGTGCTTTGTGCAATATTGTTCATGTTGTTTAGGTGTTTATCTGCTTAGTGCACTAATCTTGATGTATGATAGATAGATCTATGGATGCTTAGTGGTTTATGATATTTGATTATTAGATCTGAGTAAGTGTTATGTGCTAGGTGATAGAAAGTACTTGATCTTGGTTGCTATTACACTGATCTGTAATTAGGGTTTAATCTGCGATGTGAATGGGACTTATGAACTAATGCATATTGATTGGCTAAGTGCTCTGTTAAGTGTTGTAATCACAAATCTATGTCTAGATAGGTTGTAAACACCTGAATCCTGTAACTCCCCTGCCTCTACCTCGGGTGAGACTTCATATGCTTCGCAGGTGTTGCCGAAAGGGCCATTAGTTAGAATTTTGTTCATGCGCTGCTGAAGCGTTGAACCCCGGGTCTGCCCCTGTACCAACAAATGGTTCCGTTGTTAGGACCTGAAACTGTGATTGATGGGAATTGAAGAAAAGACAAAGATTTGTGTGTAGATCTGTTGCTACAGTGCGCAATATTCTACTTGACTTGTGAATCTCTGTGCTAAGAAAGGAACCGGATCTAAAGAAGAGAGCTAAGATCTTAAATCTTTGTGCTCTGATAAAGGTAAGATAAGTGGAAATGTTTTTCCTTTGAAAGTATGAATCTAGGTATGTTTGATAGATTTTTTCCTAGTCTGAAAACTAGGGCATAGTTATAAGAAAGAGACGATTTGAATAGATTTGATAGAGATAGTGAAAGATATGTTATTCCTATGCAGCGAAAGAATTTTTGGACTAACAAGTGGATGCAGGAATCTAGAATTTTTTTTTGCAAATTGCAGGTCCATCACTGTGATCCCAGTGTGCAGTACAAGAAAGGTTGGGGATCATTTAAAAGAAAGAGAGGATTGACACTGTGTTATAATTGCAGAAGATCGGGACATCTTGCTAAAAAATGCCCTGGTATAGGTCCTGTTTGTCTCTGCTGTAAATCTATTTTCCATGAAGTTGAGGATTTCCCTAGAATGATTGCCAAAGTTGAAAAGATGAACATGAGACAATAAAACCATGAAGAAGGCCAAGGGACTACCTATATGTTAGAGAACCAGAAAGAATCAAAGACTATGTTAGTACAACTGAAAGAAAAACTGAATGATCACAGAGACATTAGTTTACCAGAGATCTTAAAAGAGAAACAACTCATAGAAACAAGGATAGGAGACTTCGACATAGACTATGTCTTAGATGAGGAAACAAAGGTAAATATCATGCCAGAAAGAACTTGAGAAATTTTGGGAAAGCCTGCTATGATACCTTCATTGGGAAGGATAGGTCTGTTTAAAGGAAAGATGATAACCATATGTGGAAGAGTTACTAATGTACCTATGACTGCTCATGAAACATCGACCAAAGAAGAATTTGAAGTCATTAAATTTGTTGAGAACAACTCCCCTTTCTTCCTTTTAGAAGGAAAGACTTGGATTGAGAAGGACCATATCAGAAGGAAAGCAGAGGAGGAAGCTATAGAACAAAAAAAGCAAGAATTAAAGGACTTCATAGCTAGAAAGATAGAGTGACTAATAGAATAAAAATAGGATAAGTGGAAGCAACAACGGGCCAGAGAATTAACTATTGAACTTGAAAGAACACAAGAAGGCTTAAAGAACTTGTCCATGCAAGAAAGAAGTGCATCCACCCCGGAGATAGTAAGAGAAGAGGTGTTACATTTGAACCCTTTGAAAGAACCCCAGAAGTGTGAAGTTACTACGCTAAGAGAAGATAAGAATAAGAATAAGAATGGAAAGAGGAATCCAAAAACTCAAATCAGAGGAAAGAAGGCAAGAAAGCTCAGTAAGAAGAAAGAAAAGTTAGAAAAACTGCAAGAAGTTCTAGAGAAGACTTCACAGAAGGCAGGCTTGCAGAACTTGAACCTCGTCAGAATAAAAGAAAAATGTAGAATGGGACTTCACCATGGTGAAGCTATATGACCGTTGGAGGCATCCCGACCGTTAGAATGATGCTCCAGAATGACTAGAAATGCAATTATTGATAAAAAGACTGCCATTGGACCATTGGGACCACACCATAATGGCCTGATTCGTATTGATTGACGCATTCCTACCTGTTGGAGGAATCTATTACGACATTTCTCACTTAACCCGTTGGATGCTGTGCTAGGACCACTTTTTGCAAATCGAGATATCCGAGCTAACAAAGAATTGATTTCATACCGCGCTGTGCTATCTAGACCTCACCGTCCATTTTATTAGCTTGTATGTCTGTTTGCCTACCCGATCTCCTTGATTACAAGTGTGAATGTCGGGCAAGCATAGCAAGCTAGAGAATTATTTGGAGGAGATTTTGATAGACCTCATGGCTGAGAAATTAATGTCTGTAGGAATACTAGCATCATCGATTGGCGAATTGAAAGCATCCCCATCGACTGGATGACATTCTGGCCGCACTGTTGAGAAACGAAGAAAACACCGCAATGATTTGGCTAACACGAAGAATATCCTGTCGATATTTCCAGACTACATCCCGCCTTTGATTGGCGTGGTTAACTGCGACATTGTCTCACGTGATTTCTAATACATGTTGATCACTGTGTACCTCCCGAAGGGGATACGCCCAGTTGGACCCCTGTTGGGACTAATTCTATCTCTCAAGATCAATGACTTCAACCTCGGAGACCGAAAGAACTATGTGATGCTCGCGCCACATAGGTCTTTGATGAAGATGATTGGGAAGAAGCCCAAGATAGTTCCCTAGACATGGATTAAGGATCTTGCACAATAAACGATCTTGAACGTGATGAAGATCCCCCACTTTGGCTGACATCAGGAGGTTAATACTTGCATTAAGATCCTCTTGTCATGATATCATGGAGGTTATCTTTGGTTAGATAGGCGCATCACTATGGATCTGGTGCTTATCCACTTGATCATAGGACTAAGCATGTAGGGACCGTACCCTCACCAGTTCTACCCAAGGAAGACGTCATATCTCTCCTTGGCCCAACGTATAAAAGAATACTATGGCAATGTAAAGAAGGGGAAGAGAGGCTACAAGGTAGCCTCCATCCAGGATGGCACAGTGCACCGTACTTTCCAACTGATCACTGGCAAGCTCGTCAGAAAGAACTGGCCAACAAAATTCACAGGGTTCGTAGTGGACCTCACAGGGAAGTGCGTAGAAGGCATGCAGATGAACTGGGTGAGCTACCTCGTCAACGAGTTGGAAAAGGACTTCTGCAAAGTGCAAGATCAAGGGTATGAGTTTCAATTTAGTTGGCTATTGGTACTGATCGCATTTGTTGCTTGGAAAATGTCAGAAGGAGAAACCTTCCTAGAAGTAGAGCCATCAAAGCCATTGGTAGAAAGGTTCTCCACCTTTTGGTACACAAATGATATGGTGAAGCAGTGGAATTTGAATGTTGTCTTCCATAATTACTACCTACAACTGAAGCACACCATTGAATCATTTCTCTGAATGACACCAAATACACTCCATCAGTATACACCGTTCATGAAGTTCCACATAGACCAACACTTCGTATACATCACCACGCGCAGGGATGAAAGTAAAGAGGAGTTGCAGTCTTACTATAAGCTGACCGAGGAAGACATGGAAGAGATCACTAAGGAATGGTCATCAAAATTCCTTGTACTAGTGGAAGATGCCGAACTATCCAAACCCAACATCATCGGAAGTCCTTTGGTCTCCTGGACTGAGTATGATGGATATAGCAATGCAAAGAAAAATAAAAAAAGGGAGGAAGTGCAGAACATAGAAAGTGATGAGAAGGACAATGAATCGGAGGAAACTACACCTGACTCACCTACAGGAGGAGGAGGAGATGAATTAAACCAAGAGGAAGGAGGGGAAGAAGGATACAAGCAAGAAAAAGGAAAAGTTACACCGCCAAAGGATCCCCTTACAGAGGTTGATACATCAAAGAAAAGGAAGGTTTTTTCACAGAAACTCTCAACACGGAAGAAGACCCAAGCCAATAAGCCTTAGTTGTAGAATGTGCTCATAGTGGACGATATCGATCTCATCATCACAGCTGTAGAAGACGCTTCAGAGGATATCTTGCAAAGACATGAAGTGAAGCAAGAAAAACTGTATGAAATAATAGAGAAGGAGCTCAAATACATCCAACAAGCTATCCATTTGAGTCGCGCAGTGCCTACTGCACCATCTTCAGCAGAAAGTGTAGAATTGGGGGATGAGCCCACCCAATTAAAAAGGCTAGTAGATGCAACTGAATCTCGACTTTGTCGAGTCCAATAAGAAAAGGAGTAGGCCACAAAGACATTAAAGCAAGAAAAGGAGGAGATCCTAGAGAAACTTCGAGTTGCGCAGAAGGAGAAAAATGAAATTCAGGCGAAGTTCGAGTAGAACAATTCAATGATACAGGAAGAAAATGACCAATTGCTCGAAGATTAGATTGCGATCAAGGATTCAGTGACTAACACACTTCACTTTGTGTCGTGCTTGGCACAAGAGGAAGAAGAGTTAGCCGAGATACAAGTGAGGAAGCTCGTTGAGGCCATTCAATAGCTTCAAGAAAGAGTAATGGAGATAGAAATCCAAGAAGTGTCGAGCACTCCACAAGAAATGCACGATCAGAGGGAAGAAGCTACCAGGAACACAGTAGAAATAATTAGGGCACTCACCTCAGAGTGTAAGAAACTAAGTGATCGAAGTGCGCAGACCTACGAGCACCTTGCAAAAGATCTAGAGCTGAGGAAACTGGAGGCACAACTCTAGGAGGCAAAGAAACATGTGTCCAATGTATAAGAACATATGAAGCTTCTTACTGTCGTTGAGAAGATGAAGAGGTCGTAGGAGCAGTGTGTAGTCCAAAAACAGGTTACTACCATCTAGAGCAAGGTTATGGAAGTGACACAGAGACTCCAGTCGGTGCAGGACGAAGACTGCATGATTTTTGAAGAAGTTAAAGGACAAGCCTCACAGCTAGACCAAATGGTTGTGACAGTGGAACAATGACTAGAAGGGCCTGTCACTGTGCAAGTCATTCAGGAGTTCTCCAAGTAGGAGGATCTAGAAAAGCAGCAAGTCGAGGCATCTCGAGCTAAGATCGAGGCCTTTGAAGCAGCCCTGCCCAGATCTAAGTGACTCGGGATGAGTCATATATGAGTGTTGGGGTCCTGTTGGCCTTTGACCAAGTTTTGAGGAAACATTGTTTGTGTTTGACTATTTTTGGGGACTTTGATAGGCTGGTCGAAGATGGTGCACCCAAGCAGAGCTAAGATTGTGGGATCTCACCTATTTTGCGGACTTTTGGGGATTTCATGGTTTATGTAATGGGTATGGGATGTTGGCCCATGGGTTTACCCATGTTTAGGCCTTTTTCTAATGTATAAATAAGTAGATAGGACTTAGAGCGAAGTCTGTCTAAGTTGGATTTGTGCAAGAATATGTAAAAGGTGCTAGCTAAGTGTTGTATTGAGTTGTTCTGGCTCAGTACAAGTAATTGTAAGAGGATTTGTGCATAGACTGTGTACAAATTTGTGCTGATAAGGAGTTGTCTCTATGCCTTGACCTAATTTGGGAAGGAGGATCTGGCGGGCTGTGCACAGATCTCCTATCCTCTGAATAGTTGCGCCTTGTGGCTTTGTGCGCAGGAGCCAAAAAATGTAGCAATATTGAAGATTAATAAAGAAGAGAAGAAGAATTTGGTGGATTTCGCCCCACACTTGGGTGAACCACATATATCATGTGTTCTGATGTGCTTTGTGCAATATTTTTCATGTTGTTTAGGTGTTTATCTACTTAGTTCATTGATCTTGGTTTCTACTGCGCTGATCTGTAATTAGGGTTTAATCTGCGATGTGAATGGGACTTATGAACTAATGAATATTGATTGGATAAGTTGTCTGTTAAGTGTTGTAATCACAGATATGTATCCCATATAGGTTTTAGACACCTGAGTCCTGCAACCCCCCCTGCCTCTACCTCGGGTGAGACTTCATCTACTTTGCAGGTGTTGCTGAAAGGGCCAATAGTTAGGGTTTTGTTGGTGCACTGCTGAAGTGTTGCCCCTGTACCAACATATTACAAGATGATTTGATTCTTTCTATAGATAATATTTCTGAGTCTTGGGTAGTATATTCAGGGGCTTCATTTCATTCCACACCCTATAGGAAACAGTTTCTAGATTATGTTCAAGGTGACTTTGGACAGGTTCATTTGGGTGATGACGCGCCATGCAAATTTGTTGGAATGGGAAAGGTAAAAATAAAGAAAAGCAACGGAAACCAATGGTTTTTGAAATAGGTAAGACATGTTCCAGATGTATGGAAAAATCTAATTTCAATAGGGAAGTTGGAAATTGAAAGTTGTATATCCATATTTACATATAAGGTGTGGAAGGTCACCAAAGGATCATTGGTGATAGAAAAAGGAGAGAAGATAGGTACATTGTATTTATGCACTGGTAATACTGATTCTTCTAACTCTTTAGCTTCTACAGGAGTGGATACAACACTATGGAATCATAGGCTTGAACACATGAGTGAGAAGGGGATGTAGATACTTCACAAAAGAAATTTGTTGCCAGATCTTAAACAAATTGATTTGGATTTCTGTGAGCATTGTGTTTATGGAAAACATAAGAGAGTCAGATTTCTTAGAGTCAGAAAAGAAAAGAAGAGTGAAATGTTAGATCTTGTCCATACATATGTATGGGGACTAGCTCAGGTATCATCTATTGGTGGATCTCGTTATTATGTTATTTTTATTGATGACGCAACTAGAAAAACTTGGGTTTATTGCATTCGACAAAAAATTGATGTTTTTGATACTTTTAAAAAATGGAAAGATTTGGTTGAGAATGAGACAGGAAAAAGGTTGAAGTGTCTCATATCAGATAATGGAGGGGAATATTGCAGCAAGGAGTTTGATTATTATTTTTCATACCATGGGATTCGTAGAGACAAGACAGTTCCAAGAACACCACAAGAAAATGGTGTGTGAGAAAGGATGAATAGGACAATCATGGAGCATGCAAGGAGTATGAGATTGCAAGATGGTTTTCCCTAACAATTATGGGAAGATGATGTAGATGTTGTTTTTTACTTAATAAACATAGGACCTTCAAGCTCTTTGGATGGTAGAATTCGAGAGGAGGCATGGAAAGGTAAAAATGTAAACTATTCTTATTTGAAGACTTTTGGTTGTGAATCATTTGTCGATATTGATAAAGAAAATAGAACAAAGCTTTAGGAAAAATACAAGAAGTGTACCTTTATTGGATACGGTGTTAATGATTTTGGTTATTGCTTATGGGATTATGAAAATAAAAAAATCATTAGGAGTAGAGATGCCATATTCAATGAGAAGGTCATGTACAAAGATCAGTTGCAGGAAAAGAAACAAGAAAAAGAAAACCAAAATACACAGTGCTAGATGAGATCACTGAAAAATAACTTCCAAAGGTAACATGAAATCATAATGTAAAACAACAGGATCAACAGGCACCTCAAACTCCTGCAAGTGTTGTTAGAAGATCTACTAGGTTAAGTATACCCCTTGAACGATACTCTCCTTCATTGTATTATTTATTGTTGATTGATTCTGGTGAACCAGAGTGTTATGAAGAGGCAATGCAGGTAGAGACCAAAAATAAGTGGGAGCAAGGCATGAAAGAGAAAATGGATTCTTTGGTAAATAACCAGACTTGGGGATTTGGAGGAAGATATTTATATGAAACAACCACAGGGGTATGACGTCAAAGGGAAGGAGAATTTGGTATGCAGGTTGAAGAAGAGCTTGTATGACCTAAAGCAAGCTCCAATGCAGTGGTATTGAAGTTTGACAGTTTTATGATAGAACAGGGTTATAGTAGATGGCATTCTGATCATCGTGTTTATTTTAAAAGGCTAGAAAATGGAATCTATATTATCTTGCTATTGTATGTAAATGACATTCTTTTTGCAGGGTCTAATATGCAAGATATAAATGTGCTCAAGAAAAAAATAGATATTTCATTTTTGATGAAGGATTTGGGTGCTGCAAAGAAAATCCTTGGTATGTGAATAACAAGAGACATGAAAAAATGCAAATTGACATTGTCTCGGGGTGAGTAAATAGAGAAGGTGTTGGAGAGTTTTAGAATGCAGAATTGAAAACCAATTAATACACCTTTGTCCAACCATTTCAAATTAACTAATGAAATGTGTCACAAGACAAGAAGAGATAGAATACATGTCTAGGGTCCCTTATTCATCAACAGTTGGCAGATTGATGTATGCGATCGTTTGCACAAGACCAGATATTTCACATGTAGTGGGGGTTGTGAGTAGGTATATGAACAATCTAGGTAAAGAACATTGAGAGGCAGTAAAGTGGATTCTTAGGTATTTGATAGGTACTACTACTCATGCATTATGTTTTGGAGGTTCAGAAACTGTTCTACAGAGATATGTTGATTCAAATATGGAAGGTGATAAAGATAGAAGGAGGAGCACCACAGGGTATGTTTTTATTATAGGTGGAACAACAGTAAGTTGGATTTCAAAACTGAAAAAGGTTGTTCCACTTTCAACAACAGAGGTAGAGTATGTTGCTGCTACAAAGGAAAGTAAATAAATGATTTGGTTACATAGGTTTATGGAGGAATTGGGAAAGAAGCAGAAGAATAACAGGTTGTACTGTGACAATGAGAGTTCCATTCATCTTGCAAAGAACCCAGACTTCCATTCGAAGACTAAGCATATAAAACTCAGGTACCATTTCATACGATCCATCTTGGAAGATGGACATTTGAAGTTGGAAAAGATACGTACTAGCCATAATCTTGCAGACATGTTAACAAAGGGAGTAACCAGGGAGAAATTGAGTTCCTGCTCAGTTTCAGTTGGTCTTCAAGCATGAAGGTGAAGATGAGAAATTGTCTAGGTCCAAGAAGGATCATATTCCAACATATACAACATCGATGGAGTTGTTGAGATTAGTCTCCAAGTGGGAGATTGTTGGTTGTGGAGCTTGATTATCTTCCTGATTCATAGGTCTTTGTTTTCAGTAGTGTTTATACCCCATGAAGACTTTACACCCCATAATAATGTACACTCTTCCACGTGGGGGAGTGTAGAGGGGGGTTAGCCCCTCTGCGGGGTCTGGGGGCAAGGGGTTCCCCGACAGGGGTTCAGGGGAGAAGCCCCCGAAGGGAAAATTGCCTTGTAAATGTATATTGTAATTTCATTGTAAATATGGACTGTTCATTATAAGGTCGCAGATATGATGATAGAAGTGATGTTAGGGTTTTTTCCCTAGAAGGAAACCCTCTTTTATGAGGGAGATGTATTGCAGCTATGCATCATCGTGAATATTGTATTCCGAGTGAGGAGACTGTGAGATAAAGAAGAGGAAGTTACAACGGGTGTGTTGTAGGTTGTATCCCTTCATTTGCTGGATAATTTCTTTGGTGGACTAGCCCACACTGGGTGAACCACGTATATTTGTGTCTCTATTGTATTGTGTATCTTCTGTGTTTTATTTCTGCATTTTTTTTTATTTTATTGCTCCGCAATCCTATTTTTCTAACAGAATCTACCAATGAAGATGGTGATGAATACGCATTAGAGAAGAAATTTTTCTGAGCCATCCGGCTTAAAGAATCCCAGGTAATATGAATATTATATAGGGAGAGTATATGCGATAGCTGTGACAGACCAAATAATCATCCTTTGAGCAGCTTGTAGAGTTTGAGAAGACAGATCCAGTGCAGTCAGTTAGCAGAAGTACAGTTTGATAGATTAAGCAAGACTTCATAATAGTATAGTGATAAATGGGCCATAATTATGGATAGTTGCACAAGTAGAGTCTTGGAAAGTATGGACAGAGATGGATTCGTAAGAACACTTAGCAGGTTTGGATAAATATATGAAAGTGGACGAGAGCATGGATTCATAGATTGGTTTAGAAAGTGGTTCAGAGACAAAGGAACATTATCATAATGGATGATAATTACACAGGAAATGGCTCGAACAATGCTAATGAATTCCAATTTGACAGATTTTTTTGGACACATGCAACGCATATAAAATTTCACATTAAAAACAGAGTAATTCTTATAAACAACAATGCCAAAAATCCCTACAAACTATGGAAAGGAAGCGCAGACAACAACCTCTACATAGAGTTAACTCAAGGTAGTATTTTATTAATTGAAATTTATGTTGATGATATTTTTTTTGGAAGTACTTATGACAGGTTAAGACAGAAATTTGAAAAGGATATGCAAAATGAATTTGAAATGTCATTACTTGGAGAACTATCCTTCTTTCCATGTCTTCATATATGTCAAAGCAACCAAGGAATTTTTATTTCTCAAACTAAGTATATCAGAGAAATGCTAAAGAGTTCAGAATGGAAGATTGCAAACTGGTTACCACTCCTATGAAAACCAGTTGTAAGTTGAGAAAATATGATGATTCAAAGTCTACAGACCAGAGGAAATACATGTCAATGATTGGTATATTACTATATGTGACAACATCCAGACCAGATGTAATGCAGGTAGTTGGATAGGTGGCACAATTTCATGCAGCACCAAAGGAATCACATGTCGTAGCAATGAAGAGCATTTTCAGATATCTGAAAGGAACATAAGAGTTTGGAATATGGCATCGAAAAAGAAAGGATATATCACTTATTTACTACATAGATGTAGATTGGGAAGGTTGCATTGATGATCAATGAAGCACCAGTGGAGCAACATTATACTCGGGTGAGTGTTTAGTATCATGGCTAAGCAATAAACAATCATCAATATCCTTATCTATAGCCTAGGCAGAGTATATTGCAGCAACAACATGTTGTACATGGGTTATATGGATGAAACAAACTCTAATAGATATACAAGTTGAGTATGATAAGCCCATTCCAATCTATTGTGATAATACAGGCACCATTAGTATCTCAAAGAACCCGGTGATGCACTCCAAGACGAAACACATTCCAATCAAGTATCACTTTCTACGAGAACAGGTTGCAGAGAATAAAATCAGAGTTGAGTATGTGGGAACAAACCAACAAGTGACATACATGTTTACAAAATCGCTTCCATGGGAATCCTTTGAGTATCTTTGCCAGAGACTCAGAGTAATTTCTACTCCAAAATGAATTGTTTTGAATGCTATCTTATATGTCTTATATTTACATGAGGAAGCACCATAGAGAGGACAATTCAGGTTGGAATATCAATTTCAGAAGGAGTTCTGCCAGGGGGAGTATCCCCAAGGACAGTTCAGTTAGGGGGAGAAACCCCATATAGAAAGATACATTTTCCATTGATGACAAAGGGGGAGAGATTTATCAAATGCAAAGGTAAATGCTTAGAGAAAGAGCACAAAGTCATGGTTCAAGGGGGAGAAATGGTCACATGGGGAGCATGAGTGATATGAATTCAATATTGCATCATATTGTTGCCATCAATGCCAAAGGAGGAGATTTTTTATTATTTGGGTTGGTTGTCATTGATGTCAACCCTTGAAGAAAGTCCGGTAGCACAAAGGTTTGGGTAATGAACCCAAGTTTGTTTGATGGATAATGGTATGAGTTTTGATATATTTGCAGGTAAGAATATTCTATATGGATAGTACATGTCATTCCATTTCCGGTGGTATGTGGAATGTTACATAACTCCTCATGGTTAGAGAGTTATGGCCATGTGAAGCTGGAGAAAGGTTTGGGTAATGGACCCAAGTTTGTTTGATGGATAATTGTATACGTTTTCATATATTTACATGTAAGAATATTCTATATGGATAGTAAATGTCATGCCATTTCCAGTGGTATGTGTAA